>PVIU01008740.1:0-45010 GCA_004026605.1 Ondatra zibethicus
TCTCTTCTGCATGTATTATCTTTTTGAGAACCGAGTCTTTTTTAATGCACTCCTTCCTAGGCCGGGAGGGATTGGGGTGGGCCTTGGACTTCCAACAGTGCAGGGCACCATGCCCTCTTTCAAGGAAGAAGGGGGAGGGAGGAGGGGTGGGGAGGTAGTGGGAGGGGACCAGGAGAAGGGGAAGAAAGGTAAAAATTTTATTTCTTTAATTATGTTTTTGAATGGAAAAAATAAAACAAAACAGTGTATGGAAAAAAAAAGAAAAAAGAAAAAAAAATCCATGGCTTCTTTGTTCGTTGATTGTTGTTACAGGTGTATATGTATATACATACAGCATTAACTATAAGCTATTGTCTGTAAAATGGAACTTGTGTGTATGTTTTCATGATTTATGATATGACATTTTCTGTCACATTTCTCATTGTATTTTGCTCATTTTCACTTCTCTGATACTTTGGATGGCCCCTTCCTTCTTCCAAACAGCATCCCTTCAGACATTAGAGATGTGATATTTGGTTTATGGGCACAGCTTTACCAGTCTTAGCTCCACAAGATTATTATACACGTCTAAACCAACCATTCTCTAACCTCTTACTCAGTTTCAGACTTTCATTGTATAAGAAAATGAAATCAATCAGAATCAAATGATCATAAGATATCATCAGTGTATCTAGCTTTCAGAAATTAGAGAATACTTGGTATGCCTATTAGAGATTGCCTTCTACTTATGTTTTATGATTTAGGTTTTATTAGCTAAATTTAATTAAAGAGAGAATGATTTTATAAAAAAAAAATAGGCAAATAGGTCTACCAATCCCTGGAATACAGAAAGAAGTTCAATAGAGCCACAAAGAAGAAACCAGACAAATATAATTAGATCACTACGTTATCCTCAAAACAATCTACAGCAAGACTAAAGATCTAAATAAAAAAGCCCAAGTTTTGCAATATTTAGAAAAAAATTAGAACAATATTTGTCATTGGAGGAGAAAAATGGATTTTCAGAATAAGCTTAGAAAGTGCAAATAGGAAAAATATCAAATACATAGTGTTAAAAAATAGATGTTTCTTCACAGTAAAAGACCATAAAAAAGCAGCAAGAATAAGCCAGACTAATTTTAATACAAATAACCAAATATGATTCAGTTTTTGAATACCTAAGAAACAGTAAGAGACCTACAATGCAACAAAATAAGACACCTGTGTTCATTTAGGCAATTCAATAAAAAAAGGAGAAGAATTAATAAACATGAAAAGAGACCCAACTCCTAATTAAGGAAACAAAAATTAAAATCACATGATAACACTTAACACTAATGAGACTGGCTTAAAATAAAAATTCCGCCGAGTGGTGGTGTCGCAGGCCTTTAATCCCAGCACTTGGGAGGCAGAGGTAGGTGGATCTCCGTGAGTTTGAGGCCAGCCTGGTCTACATGAGCTAGTTCCAGAACAGCCAGGGCTACACAGAGAAACCCTGTCTCAAAAAACAAAAAAAAAAAAATTGTATCTAGGTATGGTAGCACAAGTTTGTAATTCTAGTGCTTAGGGGGTTATGGTTAAGAGGATGGCAATTTCAAAATTGCCCTGGGAAAAATAGCAGCATTGGCTAACCAGAGAGACCCAGTAACAAAACCAAGTAAACAAAAAAATACCCAAATAATAACAAGTGTTGACAAAAACATGGAATAATAAGAATTATGTGAGTATATTTATAAATACATGACAAGTGCAAAATCCTTGAAAAATAGACAACAAATTTCAAAGACAAAACTGCCTATCAATCTTTAGATTAGCATCTGAACCTGTGACTGAGAAGAAACTGTGTTGTGGGTCTTGTCAAATGTGAACTTAGTTAGCTTTTTGACAGAATTTAGCTTATTACGGTAAATAAAATCTTATACATGTCACGTTATCTACTATAATCCTGCTTGTAACAAAAAATAAAAGAAATGATAACTTGGAAATTCAATATCTTGGATAAAGTTAAGACAATGATAGCATCACATACTTTTAATCCCAATACCAAGAAAGGAGAGACAGGAGATAGCCAATCTAGGCTAAAGAATAAGTTCGGCTTGCTTGAGCTACATATTAAGATCCTATCTCAAAGAAGTGAGGAGAGGGGCCTTTGACAAAATCCAGTACCCTGGAGAGATCGGGGACACAAGGAACATAACTAAACATAATAAAGTCAGTTAACAGGAAGCCTATAGCAAACATCAAATTAAATGAAGAGAAACTCAAAGCAATTCCACTAAAATTAGGAACAAGACAAGGTTATCCACTCTCTCTATACCTATTCAATATAGCACTTGAAGCTTAGCTACAGAAATAAGACAACAGAAATAAGAAAAAATTCAAGGGGCTACAAATTGGAAAGGAAGAAATCAAAGTACCATTATTTGTAGATGATATATACGTAAGTGCCCCTAAAAATTCCACCAGGCAACCCCTACAATTGATAAACACTTTCAGCAAAGTAGCTATATACAAAATTAACTCAAAAATTCAGTAGCCCTCCAATATACAAATGACAAATGAACTGAGAAAGAAATCAGGGAAACAAAATAGCCACAAATAACATAAAATATCTTGAGGCAACTCTAACCAAGCAAGTGAAAGACTTCTATGATGAAAACTTTAAGACATTGAAAAAAGAAACTGAAGGAGATATCAGAAGATAGAAAGATCTCCCATGCTTATGGAGCAGTAAGATTAATAATAAAATTAACCACCTTACCAAAAGTAATCTACAAATTCAATGCAATCCACATCAAAATTCCAACACAATTCTTCACATAACTAAAAAGGGCAATTCTCAGATTCATACAGAAAAACAAAAAACCCTTAATAGCTAAAACAATCCTGAGCAATTAAAGAACTGCTGGAAGTATCACCAACTCCAACCTCAAAAAATACTACAGAGCCACAGCAATAAAAACTTCATGGTATTGGCACAAAAGCAGACACACTGATCCACAGAATTGAATTGAAGACCCAGACATAAATCCACACACCTATAGAGTCCTAATTTTTTTATAAAGGAGGCAGAAGTACACACTGGAAAAATAACAGCATCTTCAGTAAATTGTACTCGTCAAACTGGATATTTAAATGTAGAAGAATGTACATAGACCCATATTTATCACCTTGCACAAAACTTAAGTACAAGTAGATCAAAGACCTCAACATGAAACCAGATACACTGAACCTGGCAGAAGTAGGGAATAGCCTTGAACTCAGTGACACAAGAAAAGACTTTCAGAACAGAACACCAGTAACACAGGCAATAATATAAACAAATAACAAATGGAACCTCACGAAACTAAGAAGAAGCTTCTGTACCATAAAAGTCACTGTTATTCTGACAATGCAAAAGTCTACAGAATGGAAAAATATTTTTACCAAGTATCCATCCTATAAAGGGCTAATATCCAAAATATATAAAGAACTCCAAAAACTAGGTAGCAAGAAAACAAATTACATTAAAAAATAGGGTATAAAAAAAGAAAGGAAACTCAAATGGCTGAGAAACACTTAAAGAAATATTCAACATCCTTAATAACCAGGTAAATAAAAATAAAACTACTTTGAGATTTCATCTTATACCACTGAGAATGGCCAAGCTCAATAACAAAAGTGACAGCTCACATTGGTGAGGATATGCAAGTAAAGGGAATACTCATTCATTGCTGATGGAAATGCAACCTTATACAGCCACTACAAAAATCAGTGTGGTGGTTCCTCAGTAAGACAGGAATTGGTCTACTTCAAGACCCAGCTATACAACTCTTCGGCATATACCCAAAGGATGCTTCATTCTGCCACAGAGACACTTACTCAACCGTGGTCATTGCTGCTCAATTCGTAACAGCCAGAAAGTGGAAACAATCTAGATGTCCCTCAACAGAAGAATAGGTAAAGAAAATCAATGGAGAATTATTTGGCCATTAAAAATGAAATTTGCAGGTAAATGGATGGAACTAGAAAAAAAATCACCGAGTAAGGTAACCCAGACCCAGAAAGACAAATATGATATGCATCCACTTAAGTGGATATTGTTACATCAATGATAAATAACCAAGCTACAATCTGTAGAACTAGAGGTTAGGTATAGAGTAAGGGTCCAGGCAGGGTGAGGGAGAAAGAGATCTCCCTAGGAAAGGAAAATTGAATAAATAGTTATGGATGAATGGGGAGGGGAGCTGGAATTTTAGGATCAAATGGAAGACGGGGAGAGAAGAGGAAGACAAGGAAGATAATACAGAGAGGGCCAGCTAAAATTATGGGCCATTTGATAGATTGTATGGAAATATAATGCAGTAGAAGTTTCTAAAATATAAACATATACAAAGGTGATCTAAATCACCAAATAATGGAGACAGAGCTCCAAATGGCCAGCACTTGTCATTAAATGAAGCCTCCAGTATGGGACTGAGTTACATCTAGTTGAATTGTTGGCCAAATGGGTCCCATTGGAACACCAAACAACCCAGGCTATTGTCAAGACTATAGGTTGCTCTCTATAAGCTGATGGGAAGGCCCCATTGCTGAAGATAACGCCTATACAACTCATCGAATGTGGAGAAGTTGAATTCATAGAATATGGGGAAGTGAAATAGTGCCTTCACTCACAGGTGCTAGCATCTTTGGTACGGGAAGGTATTCTGGACACTACCAAAAGAGAAATCCAACCCAGCCACAAACCCTTTGATCTACAATGGTGTCCTGCCTGCAAGATAAGCTAGTGCAATGATGGCACAAAGATTGTGGAAGTAACCAACCAATATCTGATTTGACTTAAGGCCCACTCCAAAAGATAGAACCCATAGCTGACATTGACAGCCTAGGACCTAGGGTAAAACCAAATACTACTGTTCTAAAAGAAGGTAGCAATAAAGTAACTCCTGACAACATACTGCTATACACATAGATCAGTGCCTTGCTTATCCATCATAAGAGAAGGTGCCTCCTAACAACATCCTTCTATACATGTAAAGCAGTGCCTTCCTAAACCACCATCAAAGAAGCTTCTTCCTGTAGCAGATGGGCACAAACACAAAGACCCACAGCCAGACATTATGTAGAGAGTGAGAGACCATGGAACCTATAAGGGATTATCTCATTAAATTCCTCCCCTCACGTCTCAGGGAACCCCGGGAAACAGGAGGTAGAGACAGTGTAAGAAGCAGAGGGGATAGAAGACAGGTGAGGGTAGAAAAAAACAACAAAGAAAACAAGGCCCTCTAAATCAACATAACCAACACACATGAACTCACAGAGACTGTGGCTGCATGCATAGGGCCTGCACAGGTCTGCACCAGATGGTGTACAAGAGCTGAAAAGGGTGGACACATGGCCCCATCCTTAACCCAGAAGCTATCTCCAATAGATAAGCACTCCTGTCTCGGAAAACACCCTGTCTCAAAAAAAAAAAAAATAAAACCTGGGTATTTTTAATGAAAAATATTGGAAAACTGAATATCCACTTATTTCCAAGTAAAGACAAAGGACTCTTAATAATTACAAGATCCTCTTTCATCACAAACAGCAACAAAGGCAAAAGCCTTCTGCCAGTGCCATTCTCAAGGACTCCTCACTAGCACTCCTTCAATCAAGAGAATCTCAGACAGCCAAGCCTAGACAGTCTCTCTAGTGATTGGCTGCTTTGTTTTTCTGATCTTCAGGTTGAACCCCAATATCTGTCTCTGGGTTTTTATTATTTGGCCTACAATGGTAATGTCTGCATACAATGATTTGGATACATGTTCTAAATTGCACAGATTTCAGTTCTGAACACAACTGAAAACCAGATCTTCTACAACTGGTTGGGAAAACAGGCTGGCAATGACTCAACCTACAGGAGAGTAAAATAGAAATGCATGGTCAACTCCTGAACACACCATTTGAAATTGCTATCAGAAATCCAGACCAAAAGTTGTTTCCTCAAGAACACAAATATAAAAGAAGGCAGAAACAAATTAATGAGTAAGTACTGATTATTTTATAAGGACAAATATCTCTATTATGTTAAAGATTACACAATGAGTTTGTTTAGAAATCATTTAAAAATGTTTTAAATTCCTCAATTTAAGAAAAAAAACCCATATTTAGAGAGGCAAAAATCGCATACCATAACATTTCCAATTTTCTTTCAAGTTACTGGTGGTACTATTACTCAGAAAGTTATGTGTCTCCATGATCGGAGATATGATTTATCCACCTAATGGAAAAATTAGCTAATATAAATTAAATGATTGTTCTTATCAATAAAACTTACAATGCAAAAATCCTTTTAAACACTAAATCTATTAGACTATTACAATCCTTTGGGTCTCTTTTAACCTTTATTTAGTATCTTCAAAAGTAGTAAGAATATAAAATATGAAGAGATTTAAGTCACTAAATCGCCTTTACATTATTGTTCACAGAATATCTTTAATTGATTAATGATCTTAGGGTGTCTATCGCCATCTAGTGAACAATCACTTCAATTACTACACCAGATATTTGACATTTGATAGTTGTCTTCATGGTTTAAATATTTATGCCCACTCAGTGTTACCACTCAGGGTTACCCAATTTCTCTTTATATGCCTCTTCATACACACATTGAGAATAAGAACAAATACAGATGGTATTGTTACAGATTAACATCTAAGTGTCTATAAATGAAGTTTCTGTATTTCTTCCCTGAAAATGCTCACTTAATTATTTTTAATTATAGCTAGTATACTGTGAGGTTCCTACATAAAATTCTTTCAACAGCAACTAATTCCTCTAATATCAAGCAATTAAAAATATGAAGTAAGAAGGGATGAAGTATGAAAGATAAAACCTGTAAAAAGACAATATTGATGCCCATTTGACATACTTTTATTATAAACCTGTTTTTAAAAGTACAATTAGAAATTACTTGAGTATTCTAGCAACCATAATACATTTGATAACAGAAATTAACAGGCCACCAGAGGCAAATCTGCTTGATTCCAACAAAACTCAGCACACACAAAATCTACTTAAAAATAATATAGGAGGGAGGACATCAAGGCCATACCAAAACACAAAATTTTATGACTCCCCAGACTGTGCATTAATCCATATCAAAATGAAAACCCTTATAATCTTTTCAAAGGCATGTCACCAGGATCCCTTCTCATTTCTATTTGAACTTTAATTTTAATTTAAATAGGAAGTTTAAATGCAAAAACCTTGCAAGATCTTCAGGTTATTGCATTACTTTGCCCCTCTCTACCTTATGACCGAAACACCAGTTTATTAAGATGCAAAAGTATTCTAAAATCTCAACTTTACCCCTCCTACCTCTTTAACAATTAAGAAATGCTTGACAGGTGTATGCCTACAATTATAGCATTTAAAAATCTTGGGTTCAAGGTCAGCCTATGGTATATGGCCATAGTCTGTCTCAAAACATGAATGAAAATCTTTAAAAACAAAAGATTCCACAGTATACAGGAAAATGATAGCAAAATAAAACAGATTTTTCACTAGACTATTTATCTGTCAGTGTTACTAATTACTACCAATATTTTAACAATCATTATTATTTTAGTAAATAACTTCTACAGAGATCTTTGGATCTTCCAAACTAAGAATTGGCAGAGAATAGGTGTATTCTATACTTAGTGCTTCTCATTAAATTCACAGTAAGGACATAACTACAACAACTGTAGAAGGTATTGTATATAGGAAAGAAGACAGATGAAAACGAAAAGGGAGAAAAAAGAAACTAAGACTTTGAATCCATGATTTATTTCTAAATTTGTCTGAAATTCTTTTTTAGTGAGGTGAGCTTGGAAGTTTTATATTTTACTCATGATATATAATCGCTATATTTTATAAAACAAAAAATAAAAATTTAGTTTAGTTCTGTTATTGTTATATGTCGATCAACAAAAAGTAAAATTTGAGTTGAAATTCCCTATTAAAAATCTAGCTAAAAGTAAATACTGCCCTTAAGATACAATGGATTAGGGGAGTTGGAGAGATCATTGGACAAATTTGGGGCTTATCATTATCAACGGTGCCCTTTTAAGCTTGTGAATTTCTGAGCCAATGCAGAAAATGTAACAACAGGGATTTCTCAACAGCAAGAGGCACACTCCAAGGGAGTAAATTGTCAACTATTGCCTCTCGTGAGAAACTTAAGAGTAACCTTGATCCAATCTCAATAGTCAACCTATGTATTATCACCCAGTTGGGGCATAGTGAGTGCATTTCCTAATACAAAAATAAGATGGTATTCTATCAGAAGCCACTGGATATATATACAGAAACAAAATTTACATAATTGAGGTAAACTTAGCCTAAGAATCCGAAAACATCTTTCTTTCATTTCAACTAGCCCCTAAAAATATCTATATATTTCTTATGTAAAAAAGAAAATAAAAAGTCCATGTTATGCAACAGATATTGGAAAGAATAACTGTCTAGGAATAAGGTAGAAGATAAAGCAGAACTACGCTTGCAAAAACTATCCTTTGAAGGTGAACACAAATACAGTAAAAGACTTAGAATCAGGAAGACACGGATTCAATTCAAGGTAGCCTCATCTACACAACAGAATGCTATTATATTCTAAAGGACTCTTAAGTATTTTTGATATAATAATGCACAAAACAGCTCTTAACACACCATCATTATTCAATACATGCGTTGTTCTTTTCCTCTGTGTCCTAACCCACATCTCTGAGACAAAGCAACAAGAGAAAAGTGAAATATTATGATGTGTGCTTCATGTCACAACTGGATATTTACTTGTCAATACAGTAGTCACTCTCCACATGTTACCTATTCACGTTTAAATTCATTTTAATTACAACTAAATAAATGTAAAAATCCAGTTCCTCGTCTAATCAGGACTAACCAAATAAAAAATGTTTACCAGCCACCTGTGGTTAGAGGCTATTATATATGGATAGCACAGATAAAAATCATTTCCCTGTTAAGTTGTCCTGAAAGTACCAGGTAACAAGCATTTTAAGCTTTGCAGGCCACATAGACTTTATCCTACAACATAAGTGAATGGACTTGGCTCCATTTCAATAAAACCTTAGTTATAAAACACAGATAACAGGTTGGGATTTGCCAATATGACAGCTTGCCAATCATCATTCTAGAGTTTCTGAGTCCAGATGCCCAGTATGAGCACTGTGAACTATGTTTCAACTAAGAAACCTTAAGTTCAATGCAAGAAATCAGTATCTTAATGTACTTGATTGAATTCAATGTTTAATGTAACCATGTTTTTACAGATTACAAAAATAAAAACCTCTACACAAAGCATTAAAGCAGATTAACTTAAAATGTTTATAAAGTGAAAGTATTTAATGGTAATTGGTCTATCATCTGTCATCCTCAAGTCAGTATGTAAACTCCAGCTGTGACATAGACCTAGAATTCTGGATTCATATGCCCAACAACCTATTGAAAATGCCTAGAGATTTATCACTCAAAGACAACACTCAAAAGACAGAGTTTTTCATCCCTTTCTCTGTTTTCTCCCTCTTAGTAAAAAAATATAAGGATCTACTGCTATTCTCCTGATTTCTAAATTGCTCTCATATTACACA
Organism: Ondatra zibethicus; assembly: GCA_004026605.1. Lineage (NCBI taxonomy): Eukaryota > Metazoa > Chordata > Mammalia > Rodentia > Cricetidae > Ondatra > Ondatra zibethicus. The sequence goes on from PVIU01008740.1 coordinate 9,594, forward strand.
TTAAACTATCAGTTAAAAAATAAAAATTAGCTCCTATGTTAGCATGACTAATCCAATCTAAATCTAAGCTAGCCTCCAGACATTCTCAAAGTTGCCACCATCTGAATTATCAGAAGAATGTTACTTCTATTATATTCCTCCTAAATAGTTTCATACTTATTTAGTTGTTTTCCCAAACTATCCTCTCCTCAACTCAGGTACTCTACTTTCGTCCCATTCCCCCCACAAGTCTGGGTCAAATACAAGCTTTACATAATGTTGCACACTCCATCTTTATTGCCTAGAGCAAAGCCTGGCATATAGACATTCAATAATTGCACACATAAGTGCAGAACTGACAAACAAACAAATTCTTAATCAAGTGCCTATTTGTCTCAAACAAGAAATATTTCAAGCTGTAAAAACCAGGTTATAAACTTGGTTCTCCCATATTGCAGCATATATTTACATATTTATTGATGTGAATTTTATTTTGCCATTTACCTCCCTTCCTTTGCATGTCACCAAGGCAGCCAGTGGTTTGGCATAAAATCTGCTGTAGGAAAATCCCAGGCAACCATACATACTGTTTGCCGTGAGCTTCAAAGCCTTCTGTCGGATGTCATACTGCAGACCAACAATGACAAAAGATAAACAACATAGCTGTAGATGCTTAAGCATTACATTGGATATCTTTCTAGATCACAATGAGAGGGAGAACCTTTCAATATCCAGGGGTAAGGGGGATACTTAATACTCAGTCTGTCTCCCCAGATTCATCTTGCCCTACCCTCTTAGAAGCAAGTACATAGACTACTGATTTCCCAAGATTCTGTAAGATCTTGCTCAGATATAGCCTTAGCAGCTAGAGAAGACTTCCATTCTGAGGCAGTCTAGTGCATCTGAATGGTTTATTATCCAAAATAAAACAAGCACACATACTATTAATCCCACTCCTCAATAACCAAGTGATAAAAACTGAAACTGTCAAGCAAACATCCTGCAGTGAAAAGATTTACCTGAAGAACAAGGTCCGAATTTAAATCTTGCTGTTTCATTAGCTGTTTGACTTGTTTTCTCCGCTCTACTAGTTTCCGGATCTCTCTGGGTAAAATGCCCATATCTAAGTTTGGATCTGGCAACTCAGGGATCTGTTCCTGTTCCTCATCCTTAAAAACACACAACAGAAACTTCAGATAAGTTAAACATTAATAAAAAATAACTTCTAAAGTAATATTTGACAAGTGCTTTATCCCATTACCGCACCTTAGAACTCTTTCCTGTATGAGGAAATCAATAATGCATGAGAGAAATCTCAAAAAGGGTCCATCTAGGTGTGGTGATGCCAGTCTCTAGCCCCAGGACGTGGAAGGCTGAGGCAGACAGATCATCATGAGGTCAAGGTCAGCCTTGAGCCATATATAACATGTTTTGGGTCAGTATGGGTAACAAACAAAATACAAACAAGTCAAACCAAAAAAACAGAAACCACAAAGAACTCAAACAAGAAAAAGATCTGTATGTTCACAGACCACCAACCCTCTGTACCCATTTCTATCTCTCACCCTTGCTGCTACTTACAAATTTTGATTTACTGTAAAAGGATGGAGTTTTACAAATGTGGAGCAACATGATTGGGAAAATTGGTTTTAAAATACAAACGTTAAGAAAAATTCCTAAGAATAATAAAAAAAAACAGCTAAACTCTTTGTTTTTTAATATTTGTACAACCAAACAAAATGCTATAGAATGTTTCACAACAATTACTATAAATGCTTTTGCTGTTAAAAATAAAGAAGTTTTATACTAAATCAGCAAATCTCTTTTTAAGATTTGGATCACATTTAAATAGGTCATGACATTTCTAAAATTAATTCACATATACACACACATATATTACACATATTCCTTAGTGTTTATGGAGTACCTTTTACCTATAAATTGCTTTGCAATCACCAGAAGAATAGCAACATTTTAGGAAGGCAATCAGCAGTCTTCTTATAGTAAAATTTACAGCAGGAAAAAGCAGGGAAAGCATTAGGGCTTTTTTCTCAAGCCTCCATTAATTCTATTAACAGGCTGCAAAGAACAGCCAGGCACAGTTACCCTTTGAAAGGTTCAAAATTAAAAATAAACCTTTTGGCTTAATGCATGTCAAGTCAATGCCATTTGATAACCCAGTCTTTAAAAAGTATGTGATTTTATAAAGATCAATATCATAAAATAAGTACCCTTACAATACTAATAAGGAACTATTGTTTTCCAATATAGCACATGATGATAGCAAACCTATGAAAGAGACGTTGGTATACATTCCACTGTATTTCAGCAACTAGAGTCATATAAAAAGTAATCTAAAAGATTCTTGGGTCAGGAAATTTATAATTTATCTGAAGCCCTACCACCACCTCCAGGGTGAAACTACCTGCTCTGAAAACCAAATGAGGTGCTGTACATGAAAATGATAAAGAATTCATAAATTAATACACGTATAGTGTTTCTTAAGATGATCTCTTGGGTCCTTCCACTCTATTATATATCCAGAACCCAAAATGAAAAGTTCAGATAAGCAAAACATTGGTAGGCATCAGTCGTGAAAGCAGAAGAATAACTGTCACAACTGTTAGAAAATATCAGGACAAAGCCAAAGAGTATCAACAGCAGCTGCTAATTTGGGGGGTTGTATGTCCAATACTTTCTTTGTAAAATTATCCTCTAATCCCACAGAGAGGTCCAATTTTAACAGTCAGATTTATAGTGAATGAATCCATTCCTGTGGAGAAAAGTGATGGGACTAGGGGTGATGACTGACTCAATCAGGTCTATCAGATACTCTCTTCTAGGAATATGGAACTGGAACTGAAAAAAGCCAATACCAGACAGTTTGAAACTAAAGGATATATAAATTCAGAACCTGGAGGACAAATGGGGAGAAAGCAGGGAGAAAAAGAAGGGAGGGACAGATGGTGAGATGGATAAATGTGATGAGTAATAATCCTATGCTGCACTGAGACACGATTATTCTAGAAATACAGACAAATGAAGCACTGAGATATGCTAAAACACAGATGAATCTCAGAAACAGTATACTAAGTGAAACAAGCCAAACACATGCAAAAATCACATTCTTTATGATTCCATTTACATAGAATGTCCAAAATAGGCAATTTTGCAATCAGAAAGATTAGCAGTTGCTGCTGAGAAGACAAATCTCCAATAGATAGTTCCAAACTCACGATCGCACACATGGCCTAGGTTAAGTTCAGTAAGTCAAAAAATAAAACAAAAAGACATAAATGTGGGAAGAGGGGCTTGTAGAGGAAAAGGATATAGGAGAGGGTGTAGATGAGAGCAAACAGAATGCATTATATACATTCACAAAACTGGCAAAGGACAAATTAATAAAAATCTACAGTTAAAAAAATTAATGACAGACTAGACCTGGGATGGATAGAGGAACTTGTTAGAAGTGACAGCTACATGGATTTTGTGGAATAATCAAGCTGAATGAAGCAATGGTTTACAAACTCTATGAAGGCACTAATAACTATCACTGCCTGCACACTATAAATAAGTAGACTGTATGGTAAGTGAATTATATCTCTACAACATTGTTTTGTTAACAAAGACACAGAACCAGTCTAAATCTCTTTTTGGTTGGTCCTCCTTTTTGATGACAAAGAAAGTATTTAATTAGGGCTGCAGAGAGAGGACAAAGAAAGTATTTAATTAGGGCTGGAGAGAGAGTTCAATCAGCAAAATACTTACTGAAAAAGCATGAAGACCCAAATTTATATCACCACAATCTAGGAAAGAGCAAGCACAGGGCCAGTAGGAAGGTAAAAGGTTTTTTTTTTGTTGGGGGGAGCGGGTTCGAGACAGGGTTTTTCTATGTAGCCCTGGCTGTCCTGGAACTCTCTATAGACCAGGCTGGCCCCAAACTCAGAGATCTACCTGCTTCTGCCTCCCAAGTGTGGTGTTAAAGGCGTGTGTCACCACCTTGTGGCTAAAAGTTCTTAATGTACAAGCCTCACAGACTAGTTTGATCCCCAGAAACCAGTGAAAGGAGGGATAAGTCCTAAAAGTTGTTTTCTAACCTCCACAAGAACATTTACATTGATGCACAAACAAAAATAATAATAATGAATATTTTGTAAGGTCAACATGGTGCTACACCCCTATAAACCAGTTGGAGGTTGTGAGACTCAGACAGGCAGATCCCAGGACCTTACTAGCTAGCCAGTCAAGCAAAAACAATGAGCTCCAGGTTTAGTGAGAGACCCTGCCGCAAAAATTTAAGGTGAAGATTGATAGAGGAAGATACTAGCTGGCAGTCAACATCGAGCATTCACGCATAACACATTTGCACAGAAACACACATGGACACATGAACATATCCAAGAAAGAATGCTGTTAATGCAACCATTCAAAGGAAAGAGAAATAACTATGATACTAACCCCTTTGGCTCTTTTACTTCTTTAAGGAATACCTTTAAAACTGACTTCAAGAGCCCCAGCTGAATACAAACCTCTGCAGCTTTCTGCACCTCTGAAGCAACTCTTTGTACTGTTGTAAAACAAATGTTAAATTCCTGAATGATGGAAGGATATAAACTGTTGAAATCCAGGAGCAAAATGAACTTGTCATAAAAACCTGAAACAAAAAAGCCACATAATATCAAATAAAAGTCAAAAGAAAAGTACCATCAAAATACCTCACTATATAGAAACTGTATACAGAAACTGTATAACATCCAACACTGTAAAAGCAGATAAAATGGGGGGGGGGGATCAACTACAAATCTATAAAATGAATTAGATTACAGTAAAACACAGATCACAAAAGAAAGAGTGAAAAGACTGCCTTTCTTGAGAACCGGTGACAACCAGCCTGCTCTCAGGCAGTTCCAAAACATGTCATTATTATGTGCAAACACTTTCCCTTGTCAATTGTTTTAGAAATTTTCATGTTTGATTCCAAAAAAACAAAGTTTAAGTATTCTTTCCCACTATTCTCACCCCACCATAAATAAAAATGCAGTTAGTGGTTATACTGCATATATATCTTTTACAACCTCACCTTCAAGGAATAAAATTGTCAGCACATCTACCTCTACAAAAACTGTGTTTCAGATCAATCAAGAAATGGATATATAAATGTCAGTAGTGGAACGATCCACCCTTTCTTCTTGTAAAGGATGAACAGAAAGCTACTATATTTCTCTAGGACATTTGTAAAAAGTTATCTTCACCTTGAGAAGAAACTGACAATATAAATGTCCACTGAAATAGAACTGCAAACTTGCACTGGTAGCGAGACAGGGTTTCTCTATAGCTTTGGAGCCTGTCCTGGAACTAGCTCTTGTAGCTCTCAGGCTGGCCTTGAACTCACAGAGATCTACCTGTCTGTCTCCCGAGTGCTAGGATTAAAGACGTGCCATCACCACCCAACTTTACTCCTCATCTCAGTCCCACTTACTCCTTCTGCTCTTCTTTGGTAGATACCATCATCTCCTTTTCATAGAAAAGGAAACTGAGGTAAAAGAAATTAAATAGGCAGCACCCAAACCAATATCTAACACCAAAATCTAAAATATCACCAAAATATCTAACACTCCTTGTCATCACAACTAATAAAATTGTTTGTAAAAATGTCTCCTCCTGAGTTACTTGATAAAATTCACACTAAATGTGAATATACATAATTATACTATTGAGCTATATACACTTGCAAACAACTAAGATGGTCTGAAAAACAGTAAAGATGAACCTCTAAACATCACAAACCATCTTTCCCTTCTGAACAACAAAGAAAAGGCACTTTCCTATTAAATTTTTAACTCAGTGGTTATTTTACTTCCTTAAACATTGTTTTCCAAATTACCTGGCACACTGGGCAAAGATGAGGACATTCTCACATAAAGAAGGAAAAATAGGTAATTCTACTACAGGCCAATCAGCAATTTCTATATTAGAGCAGGAACTGAAACTGAGTAAAGACCAAATTTGAGATATTGCATATTTTTCTAATACCTATAAACTAATAGCTAGAAAAGTAATATATATAAAAGATAAGTGAAATTTAAGTTTCAAGGTATGTAAGTAAAGCTGTATTGACATATGGTAAAGAATTCATACTAATTCCATGTTAATTAATTCACACGTATAAAGATAAAAGATAAAACTAAAGTCATTAAGAAACCAGTTGATTTACCTCCAATATAAAAACAGATATTTACATTATAATTCATAACAGTAGCAAAATTAAAGTTATGAAGTAGCAATGAAATAATTTTATGGGGGGGTCACCACAACATGAGATACTGTATTAAAGGGTCACGGCATTAGGAAGGTTGAGAACCACTATCTTAATACCAGGGGCAAACCAAACTGCTACCAAGTCTTACCAACTTTGGGGTCCAAAACCAAGCCTCCAGCATAAGCTGCTTTCTTACGTCCTTTCTTGTATTTATTGGTATCTCCATCAATTTCTTCATCTTCATCTCCCTATTTCAAATGGAAATAAAACATCACCAGCTAGCAACTAGCTAAAGAATTACAATACTGGGTTACAAAAAATATTTACTTTTACTTAGTGGTCCTACCTACGTGGGGGAAATCTATTATATTATGTTTATGGATCCAAATGAATGCCAAGCATGATAGTTTCTTAAGTAAATAACCAGTTTTCTGAATTCTCTATTTAAATGTCTTGGGAATCCTAGAAATTTCATTTGAGGGCTAGGGATATAGCTCAGCTAACATAGTGCCCTCCTAGCACTTATAAAACCCTAGTTCCATTACCAGTACCACATAAAACCAGGGGTGATGACACATACCTGTAAGCCCAGTGGCTTGGAAGGTACAGCCAGGAGGGTAGTAAATTCAAAGGCATCCTCAGATATACAAGAAGCTAGAGGTCAGTCTGAACTACATTAGAACATGTTTAAAATATATGTATTTTTAAAAAATGAGCAATGTTACATAAATTTTGAGATTGTAAAGGAGTTTTATTAAATTCACTACTCTGGCTGGGCAGTGGTGGCACGTGCCTTTAATCCTACTATTTGGAACAGAGGTAGGTGAATCTCTGAGTTCGAGGTCAGCCTAGTCTACAGAGTGAATTCTGAGATGGCCAGTGCTATACAGAGAAACTCTGTCTCAACCCCCCACCCCAAAAAAAACACTACTCTTATATTTATGATGAAAAAGGGGTAAAATATTCTTCTGATTCATTATCATTATTCTAATTATTATTACTTTTATGATATGGGGTCCTGGTATGTTGCTCTGAGCTCAAGCAATCCTCTTGTCTCAATCTCCCAACTCCAGCAAGTACCATCATGCATGGCTTATTGCCATTATTAGTATGGATTTCTTAAAATAACTATGCCCACAAAATGAAAAATCCATTTTCAAGTAGTTTATTAACAGTCAACATTCAATACCTCTAGTTACATAGATCTAAATTGGTATTTGCTATACGATTTTCAATAAAGTGCCTAAAAATAAATGAAACTGAGTCACATTCTAACATTCAATTCCCATTCTTAATTACTATCAGTACTGATAAAATGGAAAATAGAGTAAGTTTTAGTTCCAAAGTCATAGAATCTACTTCAGAAACCTGATTGGTGTCATAACTGCACTAGTAGCAGGTTGTGTGACCCCAATCCAAAAATCTGAAGTTCAAAATCTGAAGATTTTTAAGTGAAAATTAATGACTGTACGAGCAGAAATTAGCACATCATCACATGTGCCAGGAAGTTTAAATATTATAAAATCACTTTCAGGTAATACAAGCACCCATACACACACATATACACATGTGAATCCCCAAATTAATTTTGTGTTTAGAGATATATTCCCATCCTAGGGTTTCTCATCACATATATACAAATGTTCCAAAATAAAATAAATAAATCTAAAACACTTCAATCCCAAGCATTTTGAATTAGGGATACTCAACATATCTATAAACTACAACACAAAAACAAAACCTCAAAGGCTAAAGCAACAAAAGGTTTTAACTGATATTTAGCTCTGGGTAAGTCTTAGTGGGAGCAAATACTTTCTATATATGGTCATTCATCAAAAAAGTCTAACGAAGTCCTCAAAGACATTTCACAAACAATTTTGCCTCTACAGAGAAAAGTAGAGAGGGAAACAACCACACAGATACAACAGAACAGGCTCAAGAATGATCCTAATTTACAGAAAATTAATTATAATTTTAGAAGCAGATGCCAAAGCAATTTTTTAAAAGGTTACCTAGGCAATAAAAAGAAGGGAAAAGAAAAGGCAAAGTACTATACAATCTTGTACCCACCAGTTTTTGCTGAGGTTTTCTGAAAATCTGCTTGTCAGGCACAATATAGTTGTTTTCATAAAATGCATGAAGCAACAAGAACTCATTTCGTTCAGATCGTCCACCCATCAGTGTTCTGGACTATTAAACAGAATTTTTAAAACTTTGAGCTTAAAACCATCACAAACGAAAGCAATGTTGAGTCAGTTTATTTAATCATGGAACCTCCCCCAACTACTCAGCAACAAAGGTTACTTTTTCTAAACTATCTAGCTTTTTCTTTAAGCATTTAGGGAGATAAAGGGAGCTTAAAATACTGTCAGGGTATCATTCCACTAAAAACATCCAGATGTTAGAGATAAGATCCTTATGTTCACTCAAATCTCTACATACTGCACCTGGCATTCCTCCCTTTCTCCCAACCAGTTGTTGCTTTTACAAAAGCTCAGCTTTCAGAATCCCAGCTCCTCATTTTATAAGCATGCATTTAGGTTCATTATCATATAACAACTATCTCAAGAAAACACTGAATCCAACAGGAAATGCTTTTTCCCCCTTTCTAAGTTAAATTTACCATAATGTTCCCAGCGATGTTAGTGATCTGCAATGCTAATGGAAGAACATTTAGCTCACACATGATCTGCAAAATGAATCTGGCATCTTTCCAGACTTGTTCCAACAGGTACAACAGATGAGAAGATTCACTGTACAGAAAAGTAAGAATGAAACAGAATCAAGCAATTAAAAGATACAGTGACTATAATCAGAACTTAAAATATTACAAGGAATTTTTGGTGTATGTAACTTCAGAGCAATGGAACCTTGGCTTCGGAAACTATTTAAAATAAGGTGGCTAAATAATTAGAAATGCATTTATACCACCAATCCCAGTACCCTTCTCTCAACAACAACAAAAAAAGTAGAGTGAAATTATGTGTTAACTATAGTTTAAAATTTATCTAGTGTTAACTATAATCTGAAAACTATCTAAATTCTTTTGTTCATTCAATCAGTAAGTATATATTACAAGCCGACTATCTATCAGGCACTGGCTATGACCAAAGACACAAATTCCTGTCCTGGTGGGGAAAACACAGTATAAAAAAGAAAAATAAATAGATAATATTTATACAATGGTAAATAAGTGTTAAAGACAAACAAAGGAGTAAGAAACAAAGAAAATTTAAACTTTCAGGAGCAGAAACTGAATTTTTACATAGAGAGCTAGGGAAAAAGTCATTGAAAATAAAGACCAAGTAGTGACAGGATAAGCCTAATAGATGGGTATTTTAGAGAACAGCATTCCAAATAAAAGCACAAAGACTCTGAATGAGGCACTAATCTAACAGTTACAGGAACACAATGAAGTCGATATGGCTGGATCAGGGAATAATAGATAGAAACAGCAATAAAATAACTTAAAATCAACACCACAAAGACACAGTGTACAGGAACTAGTAAGCTAAAGTAAGGACTTTACTCTAAGTAAAAGTAGTATCACTAAGAAACTTTGATTAGACTTAATTTGAGCAGGATTACTTTGGTCCTGGATTAATTATGAAGAGACCTGACAAGGGAAACAAAATTAGTACATAAACCGACTGCTATGATTTAATATAATTTGTTTCATTTGAAACTAGGGAGTGGCATTTAATCCCCATGATGAAGTACTATGGGACACACAAGGATAGACCCTCAAACCTTGATGTCATTAGTACCATCAGCTACCCATGAAGTGCTATAAGGGTGAACACACAAATACTAAGGTATTTAAAGATAAAGCTATTGAGTCTCCATGACTGAACACTGGTAACTTTATAAGAGAGATTAAAGGTTATAGACATGAATGTACTTTTCACACACCAAATGATACCCTAAACAATTACACAAATCTATCAGAGGAGATCCATCAATCTTGGACCTCCAGAATCATATAACAAAACAAACCTCCTTCCTTTCATATCATCCAAAATGTGGTATTATCAATAGAAAATGGACTAAGACATTCAGTGATTCAGGGGAAAAAAGAGTATTGTAGCTTAGGGTAGGGTAGGTTCAGTGAAAGTTAAAGAAGTACTAGGAGCTTTATTTTAAAAACAAGGCTGAAAAAGTCCATTGATGGATCTACTGTGGGATGTAAGACAGAGGAATCAAGGATGTCTAAGAGGTCTGAGGTAGAAGATGACTTTGAAGGCTTTCAGACAGTTATAACATTCATAACTGTCATTGATACAGTTATGAAAGACTAAAAACAGAACCTAGGAAGAGAAAAAACAGTACAGTTTTTAACAAGCTGAAGGTTCATACTAGATATCAGGTAGGTAGATGAATCTAGAATTTGGTAGGATGTTTAAAGCAAAGATATACAGGTGGGAGGCAGTAACCCAAGTATCTAAGTTACACATCAGACAGCCTAGAGAGGAAAAATAGTCAAAAGAGAAGTAGATGAAGGACTCAGGAGAAATAGGCTTAGAAAAGGGCTCAATAAGAAGCAGAAACTATGCTTTGCCTCCAGGTTTTTTACCTTTCTTTATCTATATCTTTCTTTACTTCTTACTCCATGACTGGCATCCTCCTCTCCTTTTCTCACTCCTCCCTCCTCAATTCTTCCCTAGATTTCTCCCTCTATTTATTCTCTCTGCCAGCCAGTCACACCTATTTCTCTCTCCTGCCTAGATATTTAGTTCTTTATTAGACCAATCAGGTGTTTTAGGCAGGAAAAGTAACACAGTTTTAGAGTTAAACAAATGCAACATAAAAAAGGCAACACATCTTTGCATCATTAAACAAATATTTCACAGCATAAATGAATGTAACATATCTTAAAATAATATTCTACAATACAGGTCAACTGATTCCATTAGAATAATTCAAGAGATAAACTAATTTAAAGTATGAAAATAATGGATATGATGGAATTGGTATAAAGAGATTAATTTTCTGCTCCACGGCACCAGTGACTGGCTGGTGTAACTCCAGTCTTAGGACAGTAGTAGCACTTTACTGTTGCTCAATTCAAGAAAGATGAATTCTAAGTAAAACAGGATCATACCTATACATGTTTCGTATATTTTCTGTTGGAATTACAATCCTCTCAGTTTTCAGAATCTGTTGGACAAGTTCAGATAAATGGTAGCTTTTACAATGAATCAATTCTTTTGCTGAAATTTCTACATCACATATCATTCGGCCACAGGTAGCATTTCTTTCACCAAATCCACTCCGGCTCTACAAGGCAAAAAAAAAAAAATTAATCAAAACAAATCTCATGAAGAGGCAAATACTGAGAACAATCTGTTCTAACCTTTTTTGGAAGTGTCCCCAAAATTACAATATTAAAATTCTCCTTCCACTCATAAGTCATGTGCTTTTGAACACCTACTGTATATCTGATGATGCTCTAGGTACTCAGCATATTACTGTGAATAAAACAACAATTCCTAGTTATATAATTAAAAATATACAACGTAATCAAGAAGTCAAACGGTTTTAGAAGGCAATAAGTACACAGCAAAGGAGATATCAAAGTAGGATGAGGGACACAGAATTTGGAGGGACTGTATCTTAGAGTGATCAGGGAAGACCTTACCAAGAAGATGCCATATAAAGAAAAATTTGAGCTTCACATGATGGTTTATGCCTTCAATGCCAACACTTGGAAGCCAATGCTTGGAGACTGCCATGAGTTCAAGGTCAGCCTGGGCTATGTAGTAAGCTGCAGCCACCGACTCCCCGCCCATCTCAAAATAACAAATCCCGAAACAAACAATAATTTCAAAGGGGGCAGGGAAGCAGCAGCTAAACTTGAATAAATGCTAAAAATGACCTTATCACCTTAAAGATCTGAGCAGAGGTAAAAAAAGAGCTGTAGCCCCAACTCTTGATTCCTAAGAATAGAGTTCCCTAGAAACCCTTGGCATTATAAAAGGTACAGATTCCTAAATTCTCTGCTGAAGCAACATGTTCACTTTAGTTGTAACCTTTAGGTAAAATAAGATTTCAAACATAAGCACTATCACACTTAGTAAGAAAATGCTTCATTCAGGAAAGTACCAAAGCCCATAATGCAAGCATAGCAAGACCTTTTCTTTTTGTCTCAAAAAGAAAAAAATATTAAGAGGCCAGCCTGAGGTACAGGAAACTCTCAAAAAGCAAACAAACAAACAAATAAGTGAAAAGGGAGGAAAGAGGGAAAGAGAGGAATATAAACTTTAAAAAGTTTTAAAGGCCTTTAAAGGCCTTGGGTTCTGAGCTCAAATCTCAGTTCTTCCTTTCTAGTTAAAAGAGCTCAAACAAGCGACACGATCCCTTTGAGAATGTCTAAAAACAAAATAAAAGTTGCTATGAGAGGTAGCTCCAACAGAAAGTACTTATCTTCCTACCACTAAATCTTCCCACTTTCAATCTAAATAATAATCAATGATTTTAGAGCCTACCAAGCCTGCCCAAGGGCTATCCCTTCAAGAATGCCAAAGTGAAGGTAACATGCATGCACTATCTTTCATCACTGATTTAATTCTTAGATTTAATTGCTGATTTTTAAAAGTAGCAGTGTTTTTTATAAATGCAATGCTGGATTCAAGAAAGACATCCAGTGCCAAAGTTAAAATAGCAGTACAGAAGAGGGGGTAAAATCATCTCGAGAGTCAAGTCACTGATATAACAGCTTCATGAGTTAATCATTTTTGCCTGAATTAATCACTTCATTAGAAGCTATAAAAGGCTTTTCTAGTTCTTCCCATGTATATTTGTTATAACTGTCTGTAAAATTAACTTTCCATCATTAACCAGCAGTATTTGGTTATGCTGTAAAAATTTACAGGAAAGACAGGGTAAATACTAACTTCCTTCTTCACAATGACATTGTAAGAGGTTGAGAACCATCACATGCAGTGCCAAGTAACATTTTATTTATTCAGTTCTGGTGTTAAATAAATAAAATTCCTATTCAAAAGACAGTGCATTCCCCAGTAGCTACCTCATATTTAAAAACCAAATAAAGTGAAATTTTGAAATTACCCCAAGTTTTGGCATGTTGGATCGCCTCAGTCGACCTATCTTGGACCAGTAAGGAACTTTGCACACATTAATTCTTTGCAGAAGCATTTCCAGTTCAAAACCACAAATATTATGACCCTAGTCAGAAAAAGACATCCAATCACATAACAAATACAAATTAGATGATTTGTCTTCAAATGCACAGAATTTCTTTAGCCTTTCTTTCTCTGGTCTCTTAACTCAAGAGCTTACCTCCAATTGGGGTCCTTTCTCCTTCAGGAATTTATGTATCAGCAGTATTCATTAGTCTTGACATTAACTAGGCTGCTAAACAGATTGCTGAAATAAACTAACTGATACAAGGTTCATATGGTGTCTTTAATTTACTGCTCAAGTCTTACAATGTTGGAGGCAAATGCAAATTTTATTATCCCATACCTTTTACATGATCAATAAGAACTTAAAAACAAAAAACCTGTGTTGTATATGTTTACATAGGACTTCTAAGGAACTCAAACCAATTTCATTAAAAACTGAGCATGAACACTACTGAGTTGGACCTTTAATCAGTGCACAACAAAATATAAATACTAGTAAATAGTTTGATAAACTTAAAATCAAGGAAACAAAATTAAACAGTAGATAAGTTATGGGACTATGCCAGGTGGTGGTGGCGCAGGCCTTTAATCCCAGCACTCTGGAGGCAGAAGCAGGCGCATCTCTATGATTTCGAGGCCAGCCTGGACAACAAGAGCTAGTTCCAAGACAGGCTCCAAAGCAACAGTGAAACCCTCTATTAAAAAACCAAAAAAAAAAAAGTTTATAGAACCAGAGACATGGTTCAGCATTTAAGAGCACTGGCAGCCCTGCCACAGGTCCTGAGTTCAATTCCCAGCAACCACTTTGTGGCTCACAGCCATCTGTAGTGGGATCTATATCCTCTTCTGACATAAAGTCAAGAGCACTCATATACATAAAATAAATAAATAAATCTTTAGAAAAGAAAAAATAAAAGTCACTTAACACAACCTGAGTTTTCTATAATTTCCAATTTATATCCTTTGAATAACATTTTTAACATAGTTAGGTTTAATTAAAAAAATCAGGATGTTTCAACTAATTCAGATCAATCCATAGATTATTTTAATTGAAGATATATACTACCACTTAGAATAAACAAAATTTTATTGGAGGTTGAAAGAACTAGTAGTTGTGAGGGTCTGGAGAAATAGGGAAATAATGCTCTAAAGTAGTGGTTCTCAACTGTCCTAATGCTGGGACACTAATACAGTTCCTTATTTGTGGTGACACCATGCTACTTCATAACTGTAATTTTGCTATGTGATAAATTGTAATGTAAATATCTGTGCTTTCCAACTGTCTTAAGCAATCCCTGTGAAAGGATCATTCAACCCCTCCAGGGGGTTGCAAACCACAGGCTGAGAACCACTGGTCTAGAGTTTTAATTTTAAAAGATAAAGAGCAACAGAGATAGCAACACAGCAATAGTGGAGGTGGTGACAAATGCACATTATGAATGCATATAATACCAATGAATCTACATTTAAAGGTGGTTAAAGTGACTAATTTTAGGTTATAAAAAGCTTACCACTATATGAATGTACACATACTGTACATATTTATGTACTGCCATAATATATAGATATATACTACATATATATCTTATGTACTGCCATAATATATATAATATAGATATATATACATATATACATATTTATGGCAGTTTATTTATTAATAAAGGAAGAGAGGGACAGGACAAAAAACTTATTTCCAAATTATTATGGCTAGGGTCTCATCTTGCATCTGGATCTGTCATGTACTTGTCTCTAATACCTTAGGCTGGGTATCCCAAGTTTATAACATCTTGGGATTCAAAAGACTGTTTTTAAAGGGTGGTATGGGTCTACTGCTAAGTCACAGCACTGTATATAAAATCTTTCTGGTACTTTAAAGAAAGGTCCTGAAATAATTTTAGGTTACACAGACTTTGGCAAAAATCTATATACAGATATAAGCTACACCACTACCAGCTAAGGTGTCCAAGAGGAAAAATGAGGTTGAAGACAACACAGTAAACAATCTTTTTTTTTTCTCTCCAGAACAGATGATAGAACCTTGGATCTGGGCCTTCCACACAGTTAGGAAGCACTCTACCACTGAGCAATATCCCCAGCCTCTCCATATTTTTTCTCAAATATCTACTTATCTCTAATCTTACATCACAAGTTGTTGAAGTAACCAAATTAATAATATCACATTTAAAATATATAGGAATTGATAGCCTACCCACTGCTTAAAAAAAATCAATATAATCAGATTGATCCAGTAACTCAGACAAAAGAAAAGGAAGAATTAGGATCAAGAAGCCTCTTAAACTAAGGAAGGTCAGAGGATACACAAAAGGAAAATGGGCTTTACTACAAGGAAAAGGTATAAATCAACAAGAAATTACTAGCTTCACAGTCCAATGAGAATACAGTAAATTGCCAAGATGAAAAACAAATCTCTACCCCTGAGCTCTCAAAGGAATCATAAAGATCCACTGAGCTCTTAAAATATTTACTTTTGTATTTGTAATTTGTCCCAAACCAAGGAAATCAATTAGAATCATGAAGATATTGGCAATTTACACATATTCACTTATCAGTGTGCTATAAGAATCTAGCAATTTAAGCCGGGAGGTGGTGGCACACACCTTTAATCCCAGCACTTGGGAGGCAGAGGCAGGTGGATCTCTATGAGTTTCAGGCCAGCCTGGTCTACAAGAGCTAGTTCCAGGACAGTTAGAAATGTTACACAGTAAAACCCTGTCTCAAAAAAAAAAAAAAACAAAAAAAAAACACGAATCTAGCAATTTATACATATTCATTTACTGAAGTGCTACTTTGTTAATGTAGGTAACTAAATATCCTGAGCTGACTACTAATATAAGAACTGCTCTTACACCAGGAAAAACTATCTAGCATGGGTTAGGATTATTCCTCCTTAGATAGATGAGCAAATCTCACCAATCCACAGGGTCATTTAATTCTAAAACATCCTTTGATACTCAAAAGTAAATAATCAATAAAAAGCAAATCACCAGGAAAGTCGCACAGAAAAGAATGAAGGAATGAAAACACTTCCCCATGACATGATCAAATATCTACTCACCACAAGAATATCAGGATCCATTTTGTGAACTTTTGCAAGGAAAAATCCTAGCAAAGTTCTTTCTGTTGCAGCAACCTCAACCTTCATATTCTGTTAAGATACCAATCAAAGCTTTAAAATACCACAAGCCTTACTTTCTTTCCAACCAGGGTAAGATTTCTTAGTGTTAAATGTAATCATTCACTTCCAAACAAGATATAGCAATAAAATTTCTGATTCCAGGTTTTGCATAATAATAACTGCACAAAATCTCTGAGGACCTCATTCTAGTAATATGCATGTAAATCATGCAAAAATTTAAGTGCTAAGCAACAGCAAGAGCAGAAATGTCCTTCCACAGAGACATGTTTGCACACTGGACACACTTAAAGCATATAAATCAAAGTTCCTTTCCAAAACATTGCTTTCTTTGCTATATAATCCCTGGAAGACTTTGTTGTTTATGTATTTATCAAAGAAACCCCAAGGATTCTATAAACCAATCTCAAATAGCAGGGTGAGAAACAATAAATAAGAAACTAAAACAAACATGTACTGAAGAATTGCAATATCTTATATTTTTGGTTGTGAGGCTAGCCTTAAATGGCTGAGCCATCTCTCCAGCCCAGGAATTGCAATGTCTTAAATAGAAATATCCATCCTCACACAAAAAAACCTCAACTTGGATTAGTGAATATCTATCAGGTACTCAAAACTGCTCATATTAAAACACTTTTAAAACAAAGGTTGATTACTATTATGTTTGCTATAGCTCAGTTTTTAAAAATGTCACTTTGACTTTTCGGGAATTTTCCTAGGTCATTTTATTTGAGTAGATAATTCAGGACAGATCACAAATGACAGTAATACAATAGTAACCCCTACCTCCAAGAAGCCAACTGAAATAGCATTAAGTGGAACCTTACAAATTGCACCATCTAATTTTGTCACATGAAAATATTAACAAACAAAATAAACCTACAACCCTTTCAACACTATCATTTCACAAAACAAATAATGTACTATTCAAAAACTACATCCTTTAGAGTAAATACATTTATTTTTATAAAGAACTCAGTTCATTATAGTGCTTCCCCCTGCCATTTTATTAAGGGTTTATGATACCAACTTCACACAACATACTTGAGTTCAGAAATCACTGATGGGCTTGGGTCAGCAAATATTAACCCTGTCAGTACATGGCCTTTTAATACTCACAGTAGTCCCAACGCTACATGGTTTCCCTCAAGTTGGAGGGGGCTCTATCCAACATGGTCCCAAAATATGTTATCACTTTGGAAAAGCCTCCCTATATGCTAACTGATGGTAGGTTTGAATGTATCCCTATCATAATTCCATCATCTTCAGAAACTAATTTAAGAATTATTGAACATGTTTAGTCTTATATTCCTAATGCATTTTATCAAGTTAGTACTATAGTCCAATACACCAAGAAGAGATCTAATAAAGTAAAATATAGAATAGATACTATTTTCCTATTCTCTTTCCAAACAGATATTCTACACTTAAAAGAAATGAGTAATTTACCTTTTTCTTAATGACTTCTTTGAAAGCACATGGGAAAATACAGTCCTTTGGCTTAGAGACAACTATAGGAAGGAAAAAACAAGATTTTGTCACTCATCTTAGACCAACTTCAGATAGTACATGCTTCTAAACGGAAATTGCTTTAATATAAATTTCACATGAGCCCTAAAGAGTTAAGTCAGGATTTCCAATTAGTCATATTGTTGGACCTCAAAACAACAGCCAAGAAGAGACCCTTATGTCTGTATAACTGTACAAAATGCTTTGATCAAACATTTGCTTTCCATCCAAGTTAGAATGGAGAGTTAGAACAATCTTTCCCAAAGGAAATCCAATTACCAACAAAGCCTCAAAGAGAAACTTAGTTCAACTTTCTTAAAACTGAGAGGTACTGTGGACCAAGGCTTCTGCTACTACACGAAAGGCTTCTTCCATACAAAGCAGGCATTCACACAGTGAAATACGCAGAAGTAAATAAATGCATGCTAACATGAACCAACAACTATTCTCTTCCAAGTATTTCCCAGGCTCTTATCAATATTCCTAATACTCAAAAAGCCAGACACAAGAGGTTGTTGAAAAGAATCTCTGGTTATGGACTAGAAAAGATACCAAAAATATAAAACATTGAATCCTAATTCTTACTTTCTTTTTAAACAAAATGCTTACTTAATCAACCAAGCTCTGAACATGGAATGTCAGACTCCTTGAAGACCAACTCACAAAACACGCACATACCTCATTCTACGAAACTATTGCACCTACTGAATTTTATGCATAACACAGCTGAATTCCAGTTCGGCATTACTATAATGTCTCACAAATAGGTAAAGAATCATTTATTCCTTAACATTTTGCCTGATCACAGATTTTA
The DNA here is from genome assembly GCA_004026605.1 of Ondatra zibethicus. Taxonomy (NCBI): domain Eukaryota; kingdom Metazoa; phylum Chordata; class Mammalia; order Rodentia; family Cricetidae; genus Ondatra; species Ondatra zibethicus. The sequence continues at coordinate 28,454 of PVIU01008740.1, forward strand.
TTCAATAAAACTCAAGTTTTCACAGCTGGAAGCAAACATCTTTACTAAAATGACCTAACTAGGCCAGGCAGTGGTGGCGCACATCTTTAATCCCAACACTAGAGAGGGAGAGGCAGGTGGAGCTCTGTGAGTTCGAGCCCAGCCTGGTCTACAAGAGCTAGTTCCAGGACAGGCTCCAAAGCTACAGAGAAATCCTGTCTCGGAACCCCCCCCCCCGCAAAAAAAAATATGCCCTAACTACTCTCAAAACCAAGTTTCAAAAGACAAAGTTACTTATCCAACACACAAAGAAAAATCAAATCAAAAAAGAAAAATCAAAATCTTAAAAATACATACCACAGAAATGTGTCTGAAAGGGAGGCTTTGGAGGTGCTTTATCTAATGCAAAACTATGATGGACAAGAGCTGCGATAGCAATAATCTGCAAAGAAAGGAGTGGGGAAAATCAGATACCTACTATATGTTTTTGCATTACCACAAGAACTACTAGGAATAATAAAACATATTTTAATACATATAAATTCCTTTTACTTTTTAAAGAAAGTGTTTAAAGCTCTGACAAAGGGTTAGTATCTACAATATAGATAGAACTCAGCATCAAGAAAACTATTACCAAACTAAAAATTGGGGCATGGAACTAAATGAAATTCTTAGAAGAAATGCAAAATGGCTGAGAAGTATGTTTTCAAATATTCAACATCCTTAGCTATCTGGGAAATGAAAATTAAAACTGTGATGCCCACCAACTGATGAATGAATACTGAAAATGTACACATATACACAATGGCATATTATAAAATTCTCAAGCAATGGGCATAGCTGGAAACCAGAATTCTGAGTGGGGTAACCCAAACCCAGAAAGACAAATACTACATGTTTTCTCTCATATGTGGATGCTAGCTGAGTCTTTAGAATGTGTGTTTAAACTGGAGTAGCCATAGAAGGTAGGAAACTAGTAAGCAGTCATGGGTGGGGGGATTTCAAGAAAAGTGGGATAGAACTCAAGGTTCTTTATGGGTACCAATTACATGCAAACTACCACAGGCTCTTACAGTCCTTCTTCCCCATCTTCTGCAATGATCCCTGAGCCTTGAGGAATAAGATATGATATAGATGCCCATTTAGAGGTGAGAACTCCATAGCCTCTTATTCTCTGCACTTTGACTAGTTTTGGATTTCTGTACTAATAACCATCTATTGTGAAAAGAATCTTCTCTGATGAAGGATACACTATTCTATGGGTATTAAGATAAGAACTTATCTAATACTGTTTCCATTTATCAGAATAATAGTATCAGGTTCTCTCCTAGGGCCTATGACCTAGCTAATCAGAGAGTCACAGCCCACTCAATGGACAGTACCAGTCTTGAGGTCTGTCTTACGGAACAAGCTTAAAGTAGAATCAGAAAGTGATTGGTTACTCCTGTAACATTCATATATGTGCTGGCTAGTTCTTGACATTTTTCGTTCTTGTTGTTTCTGTTTTTGTTGTTTTCTGTTTTTCAACTTGACACAAGACAGAGTTAACTGGGAAGAAGAACCTCAGTTGAGAAAATACCTCCATCCACATTGTCTGTAGGCAAGTCTGTAGGGCATTTCTTGATTATTGATTTATGTGAGTGAGCCTAGGCTAGGGTGGAGGGGTGATGGTGTGGAAGGGGAATACCTCCCCTGGGCAAATGGATTAGGTGGTCCTGAGCTATATAAGAAAGCAGGCTGAGCAAGCAATGATAGCAAGCAAGTAAGCAGCATTCTTCCATGGCTTCTGCTTCAGTTCTTGCCTTTAGGTTCCTGCTTTTATTTCCTACCCTCAGTGATAGACTCCCATCTGGAAATGTAAAGTGAAATAAACTCCTTCCTCCCCATGTGATTTTTGGTTCTGGTGTTTGATCACAGCAAAAGAAACCCTAAGTAAGATAATGTCACTATTGTACCAGTGGGCAAATCTTGCCAGGCTGGTTATTATAACTTTTAGGATTCACAACTAGGTAAGAGTATTCAATACTCTCTTCCCCATTAGCAAAAGTAGAACCTTCTGGCAGTATTAAAGATAAGCTGGCTAGGTGGTGGTGGTGCATGCCTTTAATCCCAACACTCGGGAGGCAGAGGCAGGTGGATCTCTCTGAGTTTGAGCCCAGCCTGGTCTACAAGAGCTAGTTACAGGACAGGCTCCAAATCTACAGAGAAATCCTGTCTCCAAAAACCAAAAGGCTAGCCTATATGGATGAAACTTATACTTATAGGTTGGTACCAACTTGATTTCTTCATATTCCTTGACTCAGGTATGTTCTGTCATTTGTAATAGTGTCTAACTATCAAGGGGCACTCATAGGGAGTGGCACTATTAGGAGGTGTGGCTTTGTTGGAGTGGGTATGGCCTTGTTGGAGGAAGTGTCTCACTGTGGGGGCAGGTTTTGAGGTTTCCTATGCTCAAGATACCACCTAGGGTCTCAGTCAACTTCCTGTTGCCTGCAAGATGTAAGACTCTTAACTACTCCAGCACCACCTCTGCCTGCATGCTACCCAACATGATGAAAATGGACTGAACCTCTAAAACTGTAACCCAGCCACCCCAATTAAATGGTTTCTGTGGCCAGGTAGTGGTGGTGCACGCCTTTAATCCCAGCACTTGGGAGGCAGAGGCAGGTGGACCTTAGTGAGTTTGAGACCAGACTGATCTATAAAATGAGTTCCAGGACAGCCAGGATTGTTAAACAGAAAAAGCCTGTCTCGAGAGTTGCTATGCTCATGGGTGTCTCTTCACAGCAATGAAAACCCTAACTAAGACATAGTCAGAGATAGTGATTCTCAGCAGCGAAAGTAAAACATTATTTGCTGGACATGGCAAGTCCACTGCACACATTAACTGACAGTGGTTGTAACTGCATATACAAAATCTGCACAAGATCAATGCAGCCAAAATTCTAGCACAGATGAGAGAGGCTGGTGAAATCCCATCCATAGCTAAGAAGCTGTTTGTCAAGTAATGGATACAAGGAGAGGAAGAATTTTTTTTCAGGGATGCAGTCTCTGAATTGCTAACCATGCTACAGTAGATGGACCTCTATTCATATATATACAGGCAGTACTAAGTGAACTAAGAAAAAAAAGAGAGAACACATGCAAGTTGAGACGGAAGCATGGTGGGGAGATAGATAGGAGATAACTGGAACGGAATGAGGAGGTGGATTTGATAAAAACACATATGCATGCAAAGAGATTCCTACTGAAAAGATTTATTTATATGTGTACACACACACACTTATGTGTATGTCACATATGTGCAGGTACCCATGGAGACTAGAAGAGGATACTATATTCTCTGGAGCAGGAGTTACAGGTAGCTAGAAAGTGAATTCAGGTTCTCTTCAAGAGCCGCATGGATTGTTAGCTACTAGGCCATCTATCTAGGCTCTTTTAACTTGTGAAAATATTTAAGCAGATTTAAAATTGAGTAAAAATTAATAAAACTAATTCCCATACACTCATAATTGGGTTTCAATTATCATTTTTCCTAGATCTATTTCAGTAAGAGTCTTCAAAAGTGTTTTTCAACCTCAGTACTACTGGTATTTCGTGTCAAACAATTCTTTATGAGGGTTGTCCAATGCACTACACAATGTTAAGACTTACTCACTAGGTATTAGCATTGCCATCCTTTTCCCCCCACATATCTCTGAGTTATACCAACCCAAAACATCTCTCAACATTGACAAGTATACCTTCAACAGCCAAATCTTACCCAGTCAAAAACCATCACTCTAAAAAAACACTTTTTAAAATGTAGTCATGCCTTTTCTTTTATTTTTAAAATCTTTATCTTTATTTTTATTTTATGTGTATACACATACATACATATAACCTGTGTACCGTAAGATGGTAAGACCCTATTACAAAGGATACCACATATCTGTGACGTAGGACATGAAAAAAAAATCAAGTTGGTAAACCAATGGAAGTTTCATCCATACAAACTAGTTTTAATAGTGCCAGAAGGTTCTATTTGTGCTACAGGGGAAGAAAAGTATTGAATACTCTTACCCAGCTGTGAACCCTAGAAGCTACTACCCTGGAGGTCAGAATGAGCATTGCATTCCCTGGACTGGTGCTACAGTTAGTTGTTAGCTGTGGGTACTGGGAATGGAACCTTGGTCCTCTGGAAGAGCAGCCAGTGCTCTGACCATCTCTCCAGTCCTCTACAGTCTGTATCTCAACAGGGTTATTTGATACCTTCTCCTGTCTCTGTAATGTCTACAAATTCAGTTAGATCAAAAGACTTGATCAAAACCAGGTTCAAACTGCTTGCAAGATTTTAGATGTGTTACTGATTATTTCTATTAGAAGGCACATCTATTGTCTGCTTCTCTGTTTCAGTAATATTAGTGTCCACTGGTGATCATTACTTAGACCAGTGGTTCTCAACCTTCCTTCTGCTATGACCCTTTAATACAGTTCCTCATGTTGTGATGGCCCCCAACTTTTGTCGGATATTTGTACACTGTGAGAAGATATATTGCTGTAATTGGTGTAATAAAGAGCTGAATGGCCAACAGCTAGGTAGGAGAGGATAGGCAGGATTTCTGGCAGAGAGAGAGGAAATGAGAGGGATGAATCTAGGTGCAAGGGAGTCACCGTACAGAGATGAAGGTAATGAGCAACATGTCAGAACACAGATTTAAAAATATGGGTTAATTTAAGTTATATGAACTACTTAGGAAAAAGCCTAAGCTAAGGCCAAGCTTTCATAATTAATAATAAGTCTTCAGGTCATTACATGTAGGTTGGTGGTCCAAATATAGTTCAATAAGAAAGCTTGTTACACCCAACCATAAAATTATTTTGTTGCTACTTCAGAAATGTAATTTTGCTACTATTATGAATCACAATGTAAATATCTAATATGTAGGATATCTGATATGTAACCCCCAAAGGGGTCACAACCAACAGGGTGAGAACCTACTTAGACCCATTTCACTAGGGATTACAAATTGATCGTATTTTTCCTCATCATGTACTGAAAACTTCTAAGTAGAGCAATTTCACATTTCAATTAGCTGGCATCGAGAAGTATTTATCCCAAAAAAGTCAGGACAAACACTTGATTCATTTATTTTTATGTTTTCAAATGAGTTAGTTCCCTAGTTTCCCTCATAAAGTGATTAATGTGGTGGTATTGTTTAACATTTATGTGTTTATTATAAATTAGGAACTTGTATATCTGATATTCCCATCTGTAGCAGTTCTTCTGATGCTCATAGTGCCCCATATTTTCCATAGAAGACTTTTCAACTTGTTTCCTGAGTCAGATGTATCTTCAGAAAATTTTAATAACGCCCTTGCCTTCTGATACAACAAAAGGTTCCAGGCTTACCTCATACATTTCCTGCTCTGAATCAGCCTTTTCTCCATAAATTCCTATTCCCTTTGTTAAGAAATGGTATCACTCTGGGAACAGATATCTCTCTTAATTCAAACCAAGTACTAATTAATTAAATCTTTCCTCAATACGTAATTATTAACACTGGCTATCTACTATATTAACTGTTATTTGAAAGATCAAGGGCAGGGAGCATAGCTCAGTGATATAATGAGCTTATCAAGTGCAAAGTCTTGAGTCAATCCTCAATACTTCCAAAAATCAATAAGAAAATGAATAAGTAAAATCTCAAATTATATACTAAAAGAAAACATTGTCAAATGTTATTTTGTAAATCATAAGTATCAAAAAGACTTAGAAGAAAACATAGAGAAGCTTTGATTAACCAAAGTAAGACAAATATACCCATGAAAAACAACAAGCTAGGTGGGGCAGCAGTCCTGTAGTGAAAGCCACTTGGGAGACTGGGGTGGAAGGAATTCAGTAACCCATACATTCAAGACCTGGGCAATAGAGTAAAACCCCAATTCAATAATAATAATAGTAATGATGAATGCCATAGATTAAAACTACCAAATAGCCCACAAGTAACAGGACAGAGATTGTTGAGCAGGCAAAGGTGCTTGCCACCAAGCCTGACAACCAGAATTCAATCCCTAGGACATGGAGGAAAAAGAGAACTATCTCCTGTAAATTGTGCTCTGACCTCCACACACATGTTGTGACATGTATGTGTCTACACACCACACAGACACATGCACAAAAATATAATTAAAAAATTTGGAATTTAAAAAAATTAATAATATAAAATATAGGGACATCATGAACACATAAAATCTATATACAAAAAAAGTCAAAGCAGAAACAAAGATAACTGATGCTTAAGTTCCCAACCTCCTACTCTGAAAATCCGAAATTAAAGCATTTAGCCTGTTGTTCCTGTACAATGTAATCAAGTAATTGCCAGTTAACGAAGGTAACTTTACAGAAAAATTTAACTCATAAGCATGGACATAATTAGGAAGCCACCACTCCTACAGTGGCTCTCTAGTGGGGTAAATTTACTTCCTTTTCCCTCTGAATAATATCTAGTAATGACTATAGGAATTTTTCAGTTGTCACAACTAGGAGGAAGTGGTGCTACTTGCATCTAGTAGGTAGAGGCTAGAGATATTATTAAACCTCCTGTGATGCACAGAACAGTGCTTCAGAACAAAGAACCACCCAGCCCAAAACATTTGTAGTTGCCAAGGTTAATAAACTTTATGAAGAGCTCATAGAAAAATTTATGATGACCACTATTTGATCCTATTAACCAATCCCAGCCACATCGCAGTTTGACCAGGCATTACCTGCCTTCTGAAATGATCCAATATTAAGTATATTGGCCACCTACCCATGAATTATTCTGTATAAAAAGCTAAATTTTAATCTATTTGATACTTTAGTATTAATGTGACACACTAGAGCACAAAGGACAGAATTGAGTTTGGCACACTGTCAGAAAGTAAATATTTTAGGTTCTTCAGACCATATAACCTGTCATTACAATCTGATTGTTACTGTAGTACAAATCTGAAAACCTACTGTATCTCAATAAAATTTTATTTACAAAAACAGGTGGTAGGTTGAATTTAGCTCACAGGCTACCCTGTGTCAGCATCAGGTATAGAAGATTCCTAATGGTATCCTAACAAACATACACAGAAAATGGGGCTTCCTATGAAATCAGTGGTTTTGTAATTATTCCTTAGCATTGAGAAAAACTGAAAGGCGACGGGTGGGAGCTATTGTCATTTAAAAAGAGACTCAAGAAGCATAAAAATGAAATGCTAATCTATGAATCTAATGTGCAAATCTGGATTCAAACAAATCCACTTTGAAAATCATGAGAAACAGATTCTTCCAAATATGTGCTAGAAACTGTAGACTGTATCAAGGAATCATAATGTTAAGTATTCTAATAGTGTAATGTTGTAAGAAAAGTGTGCATTAAATAAGGTTGAGAAATGGCAGTCAGTTAAGTGCCTGCCAGGCAAGCATGAGGACTTAAGCTTTGATCCCAAACATAAAAAGTGAGGTGTGGCAGCATGTATCTGTAACCTCAGTGCTAGGAGATAGGCAAATCCCTGAGGCTCCTTGGTCAGCCCAAGTAACATGATTGATGAGCATCAGGTTCAGTAACAGACTCTGTCTCAACAAATAAAGGTAAAGAGAGCAATCAAGTAAAAGCACCCAATATTCACCTCTGGCCTTCACATGCACAAACGTGTGTGCACACTTGTAAACAGTCTTACTAACAAATACATATACTACAAACACACATAAGAAAATGTGCATATAGTGAGAGACATATACCAAAGCATGCTGGGGTAAAATGACAGTACCTTTTAAATACTTACGAAGGAAAAGGGAAAGAAGGATACAAACATGTGTCACAAAACACTGCTAAATGCTAAACATGTGTGACTGACATAAGGAGCTCATATTATTTCTCTGTGTCTACTTAAAAAATAAAAATAAAAATATTTCCAGCAATTTAATCCTTTAAAAACTGTGAAATACCAGGCAAATTCAATTCATTCTCTACAACACGGCCCAATACCAAGTTTGCACCCTTTCCCCTCTAAAAAGAGTAACTTGCTTTTGCAGGAAAGCAGATCAAATTCGGGCAAGTATTGTATCTGAGGAGTAAGTACAATTTCTGCCATTTTACTTTACCTCATGCTCATGGTTCTTTACATTTTGCATTGTCTTCATGCTGAAAGACATTACCACAAGTGGAGGAGGACTGACATCTTTAATTACATTCACCAGATCTGGTTTCAAAGCCATTGCCTCAAATTTACACCAACTGATTGGCTGATTCAAGAGCTCTGAGAAAGGATACGACATATCAATAACTTACTGAAAAAGAAAAAGTACTATAATTATGACATTTTTGATTAACAGATAGTCTTCAAAGCTATTGTCTACTAAGAATGACATAATATAACATCTACCTAAATATAAGCACATTAGTGGGTATTATGCCAATCCTTGCGTATGTAATACACTTGTGTTCATTTGGGGTGAGTAAAGGAGGAGCAATACCTTTTATAATTTTTTTTCAAAGAATCCAAGATCAGCTTTAAAAATAACAGCTGCCTTAGAGGAATTTAAAACATTTTAAAGAGATGTATGAAGACAAAATAGTATCCTAGATACAAGTGCTAAGAAGATCAAGTAACAAGCTAGAGAATTCTGTCCACGTTAGGTTGTGATTCTCTCCCCTTCAAAGGTCAGCAGTGCACTCTGGAGAACAGTTGTACCCTATCAGCCAGGTTAAAAGAACACTCAAAAAAACAACATGATGAGAGTTGGACCCCACACAACTGCCTACACTAAGACCTCCCTCAGACTAAATTGTCAGATATTAGAAATTGATTCCAAGTGTATTACCTATAATCACTCAAGGAAAACATTCAAAAGACAAACACAAAAAAAGAAGTAGAAACATTAAATAGACCAATTCCTTAACTTCCCTTAAAAAATCTAAAGAGGATCCCATGGAAATCCCCAAACAACTCAGGCTGTTGCTAAAACAAAGGGCTACTCTCTGCAAACTGACAGCAGGGCCCTATTGCCAAAGACAACACACATACAACTCACTTTAGTGTCTTTGGTGTAGGAAGGTACTCTACAGGTTACCAAAAGAGAAATGTGAACACCAACCCAACCATAAAACCTTTGACCTACAATCTGCCCTGCCTTCAAAATAAAGCTAGGGTAATGGTGGCACAGAACTTGAGGGAGTAGCCAGCCAATATCTGATTTGACCTAAGGCGCACTCCACAAGATAGAACCTATACCTGACACTGTTTGAGTAACCAAGAACCAGAGATTAGATAGCACAGAGACCTATGGTAAAACCAAACACTAGTGATCAAAACAGAAGTATCAGTAAAATGACTCCTAATGATATTCTTCTATATTCTTAGACCAGTGCCTTATCCAGTCACCATATGGCTTCCTATGGCAGAAGGGAGCAGCCACAGCCAGACATTATACAGAAAGAAAGTATAAATAGATCTCCATCAAATCCCTCCTCGCACCTGTGATTATATAAGAGCCAGAGGGGATAGATAACACCAGGAGAACAAGACCCTCTGAATCAACTAAGCAAGGAGCCTATGAGCTCACAGAGAATGAAGTAGCAAATGCAGGGCCTTCAAGAGTCTACACCAGGTCCTCTATATAAAAACTATAGCTATTAGCTTAGTATTTTTATGGGACTGCTAACTAGGAGTACGAGGGAGTTTCTGATTCTTTCTTGTGCCTGCTCTTGAGACTTTTTTCCTCCTGTTGTCTTGTCCAACTTCAATATGATAGTTTTGTTTCATCTTATATCTTATTTTGTCATGTTTGGTTGTTATCTCTTAGAAGCCTGTTGTTTTCTAATAAGAGACAGAAGGGAAGTGGCTCCAAAGGAGACAGGAGGCAGGAAAGAACTGGAAGGAGTAGAGGGAGGAGAAACTATAATCAAGATATACTGTATGAGAAAAAAATCTATTTTCAATAAAAGGAAAGAAAAGTGAAAAAAAATCTCAGGAATCCACTTAGCATTTTTCCTTACGTGGATTTTTTACTTCAAGCCAACAAGGTCCTTTGATCTTTCTGTTCATCAAGAACAGTTCCAAGCTAGATGTGTTGGTTCCAAATACATGAGAAAATGTTTCACCTTTCAAATGCTGTGGAAGCTGTGGCATTTCTGCCTGAAGAAGAAAAAACATTTTGTTTAAAACTATTACTTCGCATTTACCCAAAGCAACGACTTTGCCTCTCAGAGGAGCAGGAACAGCACTGTAACAACTCCTCTCTCACCAGACATTTCCGTAGACTGATAAAGTCCAACTCCATCATACAGCATATCTGCTCCACTTGACAAATGGTTGTGCTATTTCAACTTTCTTATTTGAAGATGTATACTTGAAAGGCAGCATAACTTATGCTCTATTACTTAATTTTATCTATTTCAATTATTAATGAACTGTGGGCTTCAGGAACCCTACCAATACTCCTAACTAAAAGCCAGATGAAGGTTCAAAGATGAAAAAATGTCATTCAAAACTAAGCCCCAGTTTTCTTTGTCTGACTTACCGAGTATCTAACTTCCAAGTACTCAGATTTTTCTGGAACATCAGGTATCTCAAAAGCATAGTTCTTTTCTACTGTCTGTGTAAGCAGATATTTAAAAAATTATCAGGACAAAATCTTTGCAAAAATTAAATCAGCCAGTAGGATGTACATATAATACATGTTCACATATTTAATCATCAGGAATCTAGCATCCTAACAGAACACCAAAATAAACAAAAAAGATAGCTTTTCTCCTTTCAACTAATACTAGAAACACCTACTGACAAAAATATTAAAGAACATCTCTTGAACACTAGAGAACTTAAGAAATAAGTGCATACAAGGGGAACAATAAAAGACTGATTTCTTAAAATGATAATGCACTAAATCATTGCTACTATTTGAAATTAAACAACTGCATCTTGCTGTAAAAATTAAATTGACATTATAAATTCACCTCATATGCAGTGAGTATCAGCTATGTGTTAAACATTACTATAGTATAAATTATCACCTAATATGAATTAAGTGATTTAACTCTGCAACTTTTGCAATACGGCTCCTTTTTTCAGTACAGAAAACTGACTGCACTTTCCATAGTTACACACTAGTACACACAGGGCAAAGTTTGAATGCACAAGCAATCCAGCCCCAGCACCTACATTCTTTACTATCATACATAATATATACTATTTCTGAAATTTTGGGTTTTGAAGTTTCTTGTTGCTGTCTGTCTATAGTGATGGCGATCAAACTTGGGGCTCTTTGTACTGTTTCTGGAATTTTGAAGATGTGACTCTCAATTTCAAGCTCAAATAATTAAGAGTGTTAGCCTATCTTTAGCAACTCAATCCTCCCTTTACTGAAACCATTTATATATACAGTATTTTCAAACGGGCTACAGTTCCCACATTCATAGCCAAAGGCATCAATAGCTTAGCAAAATCAAGACAATATACCACACAGATCACACAAAGAGAACATTTTCATTCTGTCAGAAACAATATCATAGGCATGGATTTTTAAAGACAAAGCCTTACCCATCCTCTTAAGCAAAATTGCACTGGCAATAACTAGTATAAACAAATCAGAATAGTTTCTTCATTTCAGAAAAGAAATACATGATATATTGTAGGAACTGGGGGCAATTAATTTGCTTCAAATCATTTTTCTATTCAAATTCATGACCATTATTTTATAAGTGATTTTAAAAGAAACAAAATAGTTTTGCAAATCTAGCATACTGTTTTTACATTCACACCTATGAAATTTCCATTTAATGAGTTACAACTATGCAGAAGGCATTCTGTATGAATGTGCAGTTAACTATCTGGTAAATCAGAAAATAAACAAGAACCATAAAAAAATACAGTATCGAATACAAACCTTGGACTTGAACTTCATTATTTTATATTTTGCTGCAATTTTTGAGTCAAATTCTTCATAAACATCCTTCATTGTAACTGGAGTTGTTGTTTCTTTCCCTGTGTTTAGGTCAATTTTCTGTTATCCCATGGAAAGAATAATGAAGGGAAAAGAGTATAAGTCTTCTCATCCATGAAAAACAGAAGCCTAAATCAATTTTCACCTCTACTCATTTAAACATTGACTAGCACAGTATTACAAATGAGTGTGAAGACATAGACTTAAAAAGTATACTAAACCCAATGTCAAATCCCTCCAGTGCATTATAAAAAGCCAATCAGAAATAAAGATGACCAATCCTACAAAATGGGAAAAACAAGTTTTAAATCCTGGTACAAAAGTTCCACAGTTCAACTAAGATGGAAAGGGGAAAGAATTGGGGCTTAAAGGGATTCGAGATGTTAAAAGTACAGATAAAGAAGGGAAAGGAAATGGAAATGATTTTGTTAATTAGTCATGGAGATGATGTTACTGCTGCCTAGAGAGCAAAAACATGAAAACTGAATCAAATGCCATTGCAGAGACTTTTAGTTCAAGTTCATAGTGCTAGGCAAAAGGGGAATAAGAAAAAAAAAGTAAGCATTACATATATTTTAAATTTTATTATTTTTTAAACTATGTCTGTGAAACCTGGCACAGTGACATGTCTTTAATCCTGACACTCAGGAGGCAGAGGCATGTGGATCTCCATGAGTTCAAGGCCAGCATGGCCTATATAGTGAGTTCCAGCCCAGCCAGAGCTTACTCAGTAAGACCCTGTGTCAAAAATAAACAAACAAAAATTATGTCTATGTGTGTGTCTATGTATATGAGGGTGCCAGTGGAATCTAAAAAGAGTGTCAGATCTCCTGAAGTTCCAGGGGGTTCTAAGCTACCTGATGTGAGTGCCAGGAACTCAACTTGGGTTCTCTGGGGAAACAGTACCAGCTCTTAACCTCTAAGCCATCTTTCCAGCCTCCAGCAAAATATATTTTAAGTTTTTACTATAAAAAATAGAAAAATTCAAGTTATACTTCATTTCTATACTTTTTAAATTAAAATTGTGTCATTCACATTTACTGAGATTAAAAGGTAATCACTAATGTTTACCATTTCACGGGGAAGGAAGTAAAGCGTTCGCTCGATGTTTTTCACCATAACACAACAGCTCACATGGGTTTGGGCAGATTCAATCCACACTTTGCCAAACAGAAAAACCACACCTGAAGAAACAAAGGAAAACAAAAGGAAATAAAAACTTTCAAGTAAATCAAATTAAAGGGGCAAGTCAAAGGCCCAATGAATTGTGTTCACATATTTATACCTAGTTCATATTTGTATTCCCTTATATTCTTCTAAGATCACCAGGTAATAAATACTGTAGCATTAAACTGTGGTTTTGCAGACATTGAGTCACTATTCATAAAAACTGGCTGGCAAGTAAGAACTCCAAAGATTTGATAGCCAACTCAAGAGATGGTCAACTTTGCAAAATCCTGGGCTTCATGAATTATGAGTAATCAATACAGCCACTCAAAACAGCCACTGATCTTAGACACTTAGAAAATTCTGACACATGCAAAGGTTACTGTTCACAAGGCCAATTACTCTAGTTTCACAAGACAGCTCATCAGTATTTTCTTTTGTCACTCATCCTGGCAGAGAGAAATAAGACCACCCAAGGATTTTCATTTCTGCAGATGAATAAAACTCTTACAAAGGTTGTGTAATTTTCAACAAGGAGGTGGGGTGTATCAGCGGGGAATATAAAGAGAGGGAAAGGGAGATAGAGAGAATGATTTTAAAAAATCTTCAGAGTAGCACAGAAAATTAGAAGTCATCCTTACAACATTTAAAGATGAAAAAACAAAATTCCATGCAAAGAAAAAATGAAGACCCTAATATTGGATTCAAAGATTCAAATAGCTCATTTTACAGTCAAACTAATATCACACTTCATGCAACACATTTGACACTGTTTATGCCTCATTTGCCACAAAAAGATCATGGTAAACAAAGATTACATCCCCCCCCAAAGTTACTAGCTGAAACCAGGTGCAGTCAGGATTATTCAACCTTGAAAAAGTCATAATGAAGACAGGATATGTTCCGATATGCAAAGAGTAAGATTCTTTTCATAATTATGGTTCATTCAGCAATAACTGACTGACTTAGAATCTGGAAGAACGTGAGCAACAATAACAGGGTCTTTAGGCATACTCCGTTCTTATTAGTAGCATTGACTTCACCAAAGCTAAGTGATCATTAGCAACTATCATGATGAAACTGTTCAACCCCTTAAGATTAAAGCTTTTAAAAGCTATTTTATTTAACCCATTGGCATCATAAACAGAAACATATGCCACTGCAGAGAACGCAACTTGACAAGTGCCACAGAAAAGGAAAGTGGACTTAAAGAGGGAAGCAGAGACTTATGACAGGAAAGGGCCAAGGGTACATTTTTCAATCATGCTGGAGATTGAACTCAGGACCTTAAGTATTCTAAGCACATGCTCTGCCACTGAGCTATACTGCATGAAACGTATTTTACATTTTTTTTTTAGATCAGTATTTCTCAGGTTGCCCTCAAACTTCTCAGCTGAAGAGACCCTTCCATCTCATCTGGGTAACACAACAGAGCCAACCCTATTGGCAGAGGTATGGGTAATCCAGTCTTCAGTTGTGTGGAAGAGCTGACCCCACTATTCATCTGTCATTCAGGGGTGTGGGTGGAGATGACCCCTTACCCCCTCCCACTACCTGCAACAGACTAATGAGATCACCCGCCCCCTTGCCAACTGCAGCACTTAGGAAAGTGGGCCCTGCTCCTCACCTAGACATTACAGCAGAGTTGGCCCTGTTGTCTGAAGTATGACCCACCCCATGTTGCGAGCAAATGAGAGCTGTCCCCATTACTCATCTGACATGTGGTCACATCGGTAGAAGAGAGATACAATCCATTCCCATACCAACGCACCCCCACACACACACATCAATGTCTGAGACAGGTGGAGGAGCTGGTTTTGGAGTCATAAGAGTGGGAGGGCTGTCCCTGACGCTAACCAGCTGCAGAACTTGGGAGAATGGCCTCTGCACCTCACCAGAGCAACATTGTAGAGCTGACTCTGATAGTGTAGGTGGTTGAGAAACAACCCTGAGGGCATGAGAACAGGAGAACTGGTTCTACTACTTATTTGCTGCTGCAAGGGCAAAGCTGGAGAGTTCACCCTGGTGGTGAGGACATGGGAGAACTGGCAGGCTGACCAACCCTGCAGCTGCCCAAGCCCAGAACCAGGGTTAGGAATTGGCCCGCCCCAATATCCAACCCATTTATGATCTTCTGGAACCCATGAAGGGTTCTGACCCTCAGACTCAGAGCTGCAGGATCTCCAAAACACAGGGCAAAAACAGGATATCCAAGAGTCTCAGTGAGGGCCCAACAATGATGGTATAACAGAAACCAGAGGCCGCAAACCAGACCCTTTGTAAAGAATACTTGCAAGTAAAGATAAATGGACAAAGGGGTTTACTGTGTGACTCATTGTGTCACACTGTAGCTTCTGTGATAGAGATTTTTAATTTTTCCCTTTTTTCTTTTTTTCTCTTAAATTTTGTTTTATTGGGGGAGATTACAGGAGCAGAGGGCAGATGCGAAGGGGCAGAGAAATGAATGGGATCAAGATGCATGTTGTGAAAGACACATTGAATAAATAAAAATTTAAAAAAAGCAAGAATCCATAACAAAATCATCATGCCCTAGCTAAAGTGGGGTTGGTTAAGATACCATTTCTGAGCTTGATTAAAGTGCCTAAGAAACTAAGATGAGGCCACATGCTACCTAAGTTGTTCTGAGAGAACATATAAATATTTGCTAAGAGGAAGTATATTAATGATCTGACAATTCCTCTAGGAACCATTAACATTTTTCTAGGTAATATCCAGTTAGCTTTATTTAAATCAGGTCTCCAAGTCAAACAGTTAGTCATCCTTCTTACATACTTGCTTTCCTAATATACAGTTATTCCCTCAAGTTTCATTAAATGCAGTCTCCGGAAAATCATTCTGAAAAATACCACTTATATCCACCACAGATCCCAAGATATCTAAATGCAAACAATTCTATTTCAGGTGTATATGGTATTTTATACTTATCAGACAGACCATGGTGACTCTGACCATATTGACTCTGATCCTTTAACAAAGATTCCTACACTATACTGGGCCCACAGGAAATTCTCCTCATCTCTTAATTTAATCAAATCTATAAAGTCTGCTTCACAAGTTATAAACATATATAAGAATGCAGATGTCAGTATACAAATATCTGAGGTTTTAACATTTATATATTGGGAGGGGGAGTGTGAAAGTCAGAGGACAACCTGCAAGAGTCAACTCTCTCCTTTCACCATGTAGGTTCTGAGGGCAGAACTCAGGTCACCAAGCTTATCAGCCTTTACCTGCTGAAGCACTTCACCAGCTCCTATTGTAAAAAGACTAACTTTGAGGAAAGGGTCCTTATGCTGCCTATAACACTTTAGTTCTACAAAACTAAATTTTCCCACAGGTCTTAACAGAAAACAATACAGAAGACATGAACCCCAAGGCTAACAAAGGCAGCTAGCTACTCAAATGCAGTCGTTCAAATGCAGCTAAATCAT
>PVIU01008740.1:45110-81164 GCA_004026605.1 Ondatra zibethicus
ACCAGGGTCAGTCTTAGCTCCTATTTCCTGGCCCCATACAATCTACAAAATGTTTACGTCAAAATATAGTTAAAATCTCTTTACTTTCCTATTTCTTTCTTTTTTTTTTTTTTTTTTTTTTGCTTTTTCGAGACAGGGTTTCTCTGTAGTTTTGGAGCCTGTCCTGGAACTAGCTCTTGTAGACCAGGCTGGTCTCGAACTAACAGAGATTCGCCTGCCTCTGCCTCCCAAGTGCTGGGATTAAAGGTGTGTGCCACCACCGCCCAGCTACTTTTCTATTTCTATACAGTAATCAGGTTACAATTATCTAACACTTCTACCCTAAACTGACTGGTCTTCAGGGCTTCCAGATTTCCCTGCTACCCCACTCCAGCCTCCATGAGTGCTTACACACACACACACACACACACACACACACACACACACACACACACACACACACACACACACACTTCTCCACACATGCCAGAGCATTCCTGTTAAAATGTAAGGTCAATTATGAGATCATAACACACTACAATTAAACCTTCTGACTGACACATTCTTTGAGTAAGATTGAAATTCCTTGAGAAGGCTTTTAAGGCCTTCAGTATCTAGCTGTACTAGCTAGTTTTGTTTTATCTGTCAACTTGACACAAGGTAGAGTCATTTGAAAAAAGGGAACCTCAATTGAGAAAACGCCCCCACAATATTGGCCTGTGGACAAGCCTGTGGTACACTTAGTTGATTAATAATTGATGTGTAGGGCTTCCAGTTCACTGGGGATGGTGGCACCCCTGAGCAGGTGGTCCTGGGTACTAAAGGAAGCAGGCTGAACAAGCCACAAGGAACAAAACAGCCAGAAAGCAGTACTCTTTCATGGCCTCTACATCAGTTACTGCCTCCAGGTCCTGCCTTGAATTCCTGCTCTCCACTCCAGTGTGTATTTATTTTCTGTTGAATAAAAAGACAAATTAGGCCAAGTGTGGTTGTGCATGCCTTTAATCCCAGCACTGGGGAGGCAGAGCCAGGTGGATCTCGTGAATTCAAGACCAGCCTGGTCTACATATGGAGTTCCAGGACAGCCAAAGCCAGATCCTGTTTCAAAAAAAAAATAATAATTAATTTAAAGAGACAAATTACTATCTGATTCCATTAGAACAAAGCCAATAAGAATCACTAAACTATTTAAAGGAAAAGGCATTACAGTCTGTACTAAAAGTCTAAGATTACCTTAGGTATGATTACCTGGTTGATTGTATGGATCTTCATAAGCATCCAGCCAATAGAATTGAAATACTTGTTCATCATCTGCCCCTTTTACTAATGGGAGGTGATTGGAATCCACTTGAATTTCCTGAGCTAAGAAACTGCTTTCATCCTCCTGATCCATTTCCCAACAAGAGACATCTGGGAGAAAACTTTCTCTGCAGAAATCACATTTTCAAAAACTATAATCCAACAGAATAATTAGAGTATTATTTTTCTGAAATATTATAAAATGCACTTACAAGAAAGATGTGGTCCCTTTCTTAGGATCTGCCTCATGTTTCACCCTCTCTACTGGCTCATTCTCTTGGTCACAAGTCTTGGCAGTCACAGGCTCCCCATCTACCTCCTCAGCTTCCATGGGCTCATCAAAGTCACCATCTTCAAACTCCATTATCCCTGATTCCTGCTCATCTTCTGGACACTCTGTTTGGGCCAGCTCTCCTGTAAACATCATCATATGTTCCCATCACATGCTAGTGTCATGGGCCACAAAGCTTACTCTATATTGAAATAACAGCCTTTTCCTACATTATACTTATTATTTCTCTTTAATCTTCAGGTTGGATGCTTTTAATTTTTACTACTATAAATTCAACCTTTCATGATTAGATGTGCCACCTTCAAAATTACCTCCACCCCTGTATCACCAAGCCTCTATGTGTTGCAGTTATTGTTCAACAACTTGTACTTTTGCCTGACATGAGACTTACCAGCAAATTCAGCACATTTAAGAGGAATGGGAGTTAACAGAGGTTCCTTCCTAAGGACAGGGGAAGCAGGTTTTCCTGAAGGAATTGCCTGTAAATGTTTTTAAGTGTTTAGTCAGTTAGAACTGCATACTAAAAATATGCAACTGTCCTACCCTGACCAAAGATAATGACAGTTCCCACTTATAAAAAGATTTTGTGTATTATTAATGTAATGGCTTCAATTATTTTACTGTTACCTGGATTTACACAAAAAATACTTGTTTCCAGGAAGAAAATTATTGCATTTAACACAGTTGTAATACCTATAATAAACATGTACTAGTTACTACAAAATTTACTACAAAAATGCAGGCACATGCTATTTTTGAAATACATGAAACTATACATTGAATGGAAGTTCTAATTTAAAAGAAACAAAACAAATTCAAAGCCATCATCTCCTTCATATAGGCAAATAAAACAAATTTAAAGCAGAACAATGTTCCTACAGAGTTTACCTTAGGGGTGTGCACTGAGAAAGGATTGAGCAAAGCTCCAGTGGATCTTTTTTTCTTTGGTATCAATACTGGTGGTGGAGATATTTGAGATATCTAAAAGGAAGGAGAAGACAGACATTTCATTGTCATGCCTGATTTACCACATAACAGAAAAAGTACATTTCTTTGCTTATGCCTAATAAGTAAAGCATTTTTCCTTCCCTGCCCCCCAACAGGATCCATGCTCATGTACTGCAGTTACTATAGCAACAATACTATAGAAATCACTAGAAAACCGGAATAAATATTTAATCCATCCCTAATTATTTTTCTTTCAAAAATTTAACATACTCTCTTCACTTACCCTTTCAGGTATTACATTTAACATCAAACAAAATAGAAGTACATAGTGTTGGTATTAGTCAATCAGTAGTCACTTAGAAAGAAGTACACCTCTAAACAAAAAGCTTAGTCTTTATGAGATATGGCCAAATCGCAAAATTCACAGTGTAAAAGAGCCTGTTTGAGTTCTATCAAAGGCAGCTCACTTACTCTTCCTTCACTCCCACTCAGAATACAGAAAGGGGCTCTCATGCCTAAGTGTGCAGATTGACAGGCTTCAATCTATTTATGGAACATACACTATAGCAACAAAATACAAGCAATGAACAGTCACAGAACCAACTACTGGGTGAATTCTTACTACTTCCAACACACACCCACACAGCCCATCTACATAATCCTAGAGCAGTTGGAAACTCCTCACCTAAAATGGTGAGAAGAAACCTAACACAGTGAGAAGAAACTAATTTGGGGGCTTTTGTTTTCTTTTTTGTATGTGGGGGGATTTTGTATGTGCATGTGTGGTGGTATCCTGGCACATTTCTTTATAGTGATAGTTTGCTTTGTATAATTACTGAACTGTTTCTTCAATCTATGCCCCTGCATCTTACAACCTCAGGAAATTCACTTACCTCAGTGTTCAGATCCTGTAGAATGTCACCTAGCAGATCATCCTTGGACAAGTCTACTGCTTTCTGTACATTATATAAAAATTTTTTTAAAAAGTACAAATGAGATTCTGGATTGAATTTTTTCATGCAGACCACACATACATTTCTGAAAGGATCCCATCAGTCCTTCACTGCTCACTCTCATCTACTATTCAGATTTTAACAATCACCTGTGAATATATAATTAAATTTATACTCCCAGCCTCTATTTTCATCTTTACTCTGTAATTCTTGCTTGTCAATAAAATTAAAGAAATTGTCATTTTAGCATTTCTATTCAATTTTCTTTTGTCTCCTAAGTTCAAACCACTGAGGTACCTATATTCACATAAAACCTAAATTCATCTTACTAAGTGCAATTCATAGAACATTACTCAAACATGTATTGAGCACATACATGTTTAATTATTAATTACAAATTAATTTCATCTCATTTCACAGAGGGAAAAAACACAATATAAGGAAACCTGAAACTCACATCTGCAGTTTTCTTCCCAGCACTAGCAATGAACATTGCCTTGATATTGTTTGGTTTTGTCACTGAAGGTTTCTTTACATCCTTCCTGTCCTTTCTGTGTGCTCTGCCATCACTTCCTATTGAAATAAAATGCATTCAGAAACACAAGCTAGATGGAAAACTAAATCCTAGTTGCAGTCACTCATTCTGTATATGAAAACTTAAGAAGAAAATAAACTAAGAATTCAAAATACAAAATTGGGAAATTCTGCAGAAGGTACACAGGAAAGAGTCTTTTAAATGAGATAAACTAAAGAAAAATGAAGACTAAATTATGAGAAGCAATGAAATATAATGAGTTAAATATCGGGGCGAGGGGTAGGTGACTAGTTGTTGTAGAAGGAGACTGCTCTTTCGTTTCCTGGACACTCAGACCCAAATAATCACAGAGAAACTATATTAACTGCAATACTGTTTGGCCAATAGCTTAAGCATATTTCTAGGTAGCTCTTAATTCTTAAATTAACCCATTTCTATTAATCTGTGTATCACACAAGGCTGTGGCCTACCAGTAAGGTTCCAGCCAGCGTGTCCTTCTCCTTCAGCAGCTACATGGTGTCTGACTCTGCCTACTCTCTCTATATATCTGTTTGGACTTCCCACCTGTCTTTGCTCTGCTAATTCATTGGCCAAAACAGCTTTATTCATCAACCAATAAAGCAACACATACAGAAGAACACCCCACATCAGTTAGTAGAAATGCAAAGCTTTTGAAAAGGGGTTAATTTGCTGTCTTCCTTCCCACAAAAAATAAGGCAATAAAGATAATCTGGAACCAACAGCAACTGGACACATGCTCTATGCTGTATCAAAACTGAGTGGCACAAGTGTACTTGCTCATTCAAAGAGAACTTTTGTCATCTGTCTTTCTTTGTAGGCATGACTAAATCACCTAAGAACTTTTCTAATACTGTCCATTTTAATATCATTTTGATTCATTCCAAAAATATAAACCTAAAAAGAAACTAGAATGACCAATTAAAACAGTCCAGTAGCAATATACAAAGATTAGATGACGTAAAAAAGTCTAAAGAAATGTGTGACATTCCTATAAAAAGCCCATAAATACACTTATGTCTCACTCTTTCCAAGTACCACTCTTAATACTAACCCATTCTTAATTCTATTAAGAAAAATATCATTTAATAAATTTCAACTCTGCTTCATAAAAAAGAAGTCTAGAAAACAACACAGTTACTTACAAAAATTTACTTTGTAAGTTGGCAACTCACATTACTTGAGTTTTCAATAAGACTTGTTGACTAACCATTTCTAAAGCAGTAAATCAGTATTAACACCAAAATGACAAATTTAAAAATAAACACAAGTATCTTAGGGTTGCTCAAAATTTTTAATAATCTATTTTTTTATTTTTTTTTTGTTTTTCTAGACAGGTTTTCTCTGTGTAACCTTGGCTATCTTAGAACTCACTCTATAGACCAGGCTGGCCTGAAACTCAGAGATCCGCCTGCCTCTGCCTCGCCAGTGGTAGGATTAAAGGCATGTGCCACCACACCTGGTTGAAATTTTCATAAATATATATATATACAATATATCTAAATGATATCTAACCTACAACTCCCTTGCCCCAACTTACTCCCAGACCCTCCAACATATCACTCTCCCAATTTCATGTCCTTTTCTACTATAACCCACTGAGTTCAATTAATGCTGTCCATATCTACATCAGTGTGATATCAAAATTCAAGCTTTATTCTCCCCCACAAAGATTTCTAGTCTCCTTCCTCTGGCAACATTCAACTGTCTTTTTTGTTTGTTTGTTGTTGTTTGGTTTGGTTTTTTATTTTTATTGAAAATAGATTCTTCTCTCATACATACATTCTGACCAATTTCCCCTTCCTCCAGTCCTCTCAGCTCCTCTTCACCTCCCCTCTCTCCCAGATTCACTATCCCTCCTCTCTTCTTCAGAAAAGAGCAGGCCTCCAAGAGATGACAGCCAAAAAGGATAAAACAACATACAATAAGACAAGGCAAAGCCCTCCTAGCTCAAAAGCTTGACAATACATTGTTAGCAAGGCTTTGGGAAAACAGATACTTTGTATACTGTTTATAAAAATGCATAATTCCTACAAAGAACATAATTGGGCATAATAGTTCAGGGTTGTAATCCTAGCATTCAATAACCTGGGACAGGAGGACTCAAGCTGAAACTGAAAGAGCTTGAGTTCAAAAATAACCTGTGCTATGTAATGAGCCCCTAAGTGGCAGCTCACACCTGTCTAATTCCAGTTCCAGGGATTCTGACACCCTCACACATTTGTACAGGTAGAACATCATGAACATAAAATAATAATAAACCTAAAAATAGAGAGAGATGGGTTAAGGGCACTGCTGTTCTTCCAAAGGACCCAAGTTAAATTCCCAGCATCTATCTACATGATCACAACCACCTGTATAACTCTAGTTCTGGGGGATCCCATGGTCTCTTCTGGCCACTATGGGCACCAGGCGTGCATTTGGTGCAGACATACATATAAACAAAACATGAACAAACATTAAAAATAGATAGGGGCTAGAAAGATGGTTTAGAAGTTAAGAACACTTGTTGCTCTTGAAGAAGACCCAGTTCAGTTCCCAGCTTCCACATGATGGCTCACAACCATCCATAACTCTAGTTAAAGTTCCAGGGGATATGATGCCTGCTTCTGACCTCCATGGGCATCATGTACACAACTAGTACACATTCATACATGCAGGCAAAATACTCATATACACTTAAAATAAATCTTTTTTTAAAACTTTTAAGATAATTTAAAAAGTTTTCATGTACACTTACTCTATAAGCCAGCAACTTCATTTCTAGAAATTTTCCCGGAGGAAGGCACAGAGTTACCAGATATGGTACTATTTATAATAATAAATTATTGAAGTAAGTGTTCTTCCAAGGAGTTCATTGAAAGGAGTGAATACTTACACCAAAAAGCATCCACATGCTGCTTTGCAGGTACAGAGGCATAAACATGAAGGAAAGATTTCTACATACTCTACATATCACACTAGAGTGATTTTCAGGGTACCTCGCTATGTGAAATAAAACATGGAAAGTAACTATATAGACAATATCTGTTATGTAACAAAAATAAATCAAAACAATACACAAAATTCTTGGTATATAGCCTTCCAAACAAAAAGTATTCAAGCAAAAACTTGAACGCATTAAGGATAATAAACAAAGATGGAAACAACACAGATGCCCATCAACTAATGAAGAGATAAACAAAATGTGATATATATATATACATATATATCATATAATAGTATATTATTCATTTATAAAAAGAAATAAAGTACTAGCACATGCTATAACATGAATGAAATAAATTAACATTATGCTAAGTCAAAGAAGCCAGACCCAAAAGGTCAATTATTGTATAATTCCATTTATATGAAATGTCCTAATAGAATAAGCAAACCCAGAGACATAAAGTACATCAATAGCTGCCAAGCACTGAAGGAATATAGGGGGGTAACTGCTTAATGCAAATTGGGCTTGCATCTAAAGTGAAGCTATTCTGGAATCAGATAGTGGAAATGGCTGCACACATTGCAAATTTACTAAAAGTCATGAATAATATATTTTTATGTGCCTGGACTGTGAAAACTTTAAGACAAGAGAATTATACAAAGATTTTCATTGACATCATTTGGAGCAATGTTTAAATGCCAATAAACAAAACTCAGGTTTTAAGAGTGAGTTCAGAGAGGTCAATAGAAGTTTGAAACAAACAAGAAAGACTTCATGAGAAGGCTTTAATCTCACCACTGTAGGTTAGTAGGATTTACTTAGAAATACAGGGAAAAATGTATAAGTAAATATTGATGTGGAGTTCTTTAGTGCTAGCTTTATTTTACTGTGCTTTCTCATTGGTTTCTTTTCACTGGGACGTAGTTGATATACTTTTCTACCTCTGTGGTATGCAGCCAATACATGATGAGGTGATTTCAAATACAGTTGACATTTTACTTCTAGCCAAAATTCTGTGACTTTTCTGTAAATTTTAAAGAAAACTGTTGGATCCTATTTTCCTTCCTAAGCTCTTCTGATCTTACCAGGCTTCTGGCAAAGGATACTGTAATATTGATGAACTGTAGGTATATGGTGGCACAAAACAAGAAGTAAAAATTTCTAAGACTGTTTTCTAGAATCTCAAAACTTCTCTTCACTGATATCTAATCAAGAAGAAAGAATAATACAATCATGGAAACACAATGATGACTCCTTCAACTCAAGAAATACTGCGTACTTTCTTTGTACTGGCTACAGTGATCAAAACTGGGGCAACTGGGACATAGGTCCTTTCTCTGAGATAATTCCTGTCCATTCCAACTTCCTACTACACAGCTGGCAAAATTAAAATTTAGACGTGATAGGATCAGGTCAAGATCAGGTCAAAATGATACAATTAACAACACTGCCATAATTCAAGCATAACCTCTACAACTCAGTGGCAATGAGTAGATCCATTCCCCAGATTTGAATACAATCCACCACTTAAAAAGAATCAAGATTCTAGGGAGAAACAGCCAATTCCAGGTTTATGACAGAAGTGTACAAGATAGGGACTGAAAAATCATCTTTGCTCTAAAAGCTGGGGAATGTTCAAAGACTAGCAGGAACCTGTCAAAATGATGATTAAAAGGACTCCATTAAAATGTGAACCTCAAAAGGAAAAATGAAAGACCACTTGCTATGAAAGCAAGATGACCCAAGTTCAAATCTCCAGCACACTCATAATAACCAGGTATAGCCTTGCATGTCTGTAACCCCAGTGCTGATAGGAAAATGAGTAGATTCAGAGGGTTCACTGGACAGCCAGTATGGCCAAAAACAGCAGACTTCACACCCTGTCTAAAAGAATTAGGTGAAGCGTGAAAAGGGAAGATTCCCCAGGGTCTTTCTCTGACCACTGGCCTACTCACCCACACGTGAGCTCAGCAGCCAACACACACAAAAGAAAACTAATGGATACTGAACTTTAATAGTATATTTCTTAGAAATGTCCAATTTCAAAGTCATAAAATAAAAGAATAGAGAAGCAGGGTGCAGTGATACCCAAAATGCTTAATGAACACATGAGGCTTAGGCAAAAGGATCACTAGAGTTCAAGAGTTTGATAGCAGCCAGAGTAACATGGCAAACAAGAGCTTATCTTAAAAAGCAATTAAATGAATAATTTAAAAATAAAATAGAAGAGAATCACCAATAGCTACTCAAAGCATTTGTTGAAGTTTTGTGAGGAAATAGGCTATATACAATATATATGGCTTAAAATCATCCAGTACCTTCATGACTACAAAAGGGAGAAAGTTTTGCAAGTAATCTGACACTATCAGCTTAACCAAGAAATCAAACTTATCAATAATAATGAGCAAATGATATCTAATCAAAGGGAAGGTCTCTACTCCATCTATGCTATAGATGTTGTCACATTTACTCTGAAGTATTTCTTTACTGTTGCCAAAATACCTAACCTGAACTTAAGCACAAAGAAACAATCAGATAGGGCGGTGGTGGTGCACACTTTTAATCCCAGCACTTGGGAGGCAGAAGTAGGCAGATCTCTGTGAGTTCAAGGCCAGCCTGGTCTACAAATTGAGTTCCAGCACAGCTGGAACTGTTACATAGAGAAATCCTGTCTTGAAAAAAAATTTAAAAATTATGGGAGCCAAGGAGATGGCTCATTAGATGTCAGCACTTGCAGAGCAAGCCTGACACCCTGAGTTCAGTTCCTAGAACCCAGGTTTAAAAAATCTGGGATAGGGTAGCATGCATCTATAATTCTAGCACTCCTCTATAATTCTAGCACTCCTACAGTCAAATGAGAGGCTATGGTAGAAAAATCAGCTAGGATGGGGTTCAGCTAACCTGGAAGTCACAGAAGGAAATCAACAGATTGAGATGCTGCCTCCAAGCAAGGTGGAAGGAAAACCAATTCCCAAAATGTCCTTTGATCTCCACATGGACACTGTGGTACAGACATGCCAGTGCATGCATATGACCCCTCCCTCTGTCTCTTTCTCTCTCACACACACAAACAAAAAAATAAATATGTCAATAAATGTTTTAATTATAAAAAATATTTTTGAGCTAATTAGAAATTTTACCTATAGACATCATATTAGATAATACCATGAAAATGGTTCTATGGTTAAACAGACAATCATCCTTACTCTTAGAAAGCCACTGCTGAAGTTTAAAAAATTCACCACAAAAGTCTTTGTATATGTAGTTAGGAAAAGGGAAAGGAAGCAAATGTATAAAATACATAATCAAAAATGAGGATCATTTAAAATTTCAACTAAAGCAAGTTGATTCCCCAACAGGCTCATTCATCCTTTTGACACGGCAACATATTATCAACTACATGACGTTTTTAATCTACTAAATTCACTACTGATTATCACACTTTACAAGTTAACTATAACAAATGCATCATGTTTTAAGGGAGTTTACAGTTTTGTGTTGGGTTGCCTTCATTAATTACCTTGGTATATAAACCCTTTTTTCTACTATACTATATTAAAGTATATAAAGACAAATAGTCTAAATACATCACTTCAATAGGAATTAAAAGACATTACTTATTGTTGTATCCTTTAAAATCTGCAATTTGAAAATTACTAAAGAACTAAAAATTTTAAAATAAGAAAAACATCAAAGTCTTTGGATAGTGGGGACATAATACGTTTATTTCCTCCTAGAATTTTTGCTTCTCACATGTAATTTTTCTACCCAACTGTTTCTCTATTAGAACATACTCTCAAAGCCAGACTGTATCAGAATACCAACTCACTCCAAATTTTAGGCAATTCTTCAAATCTCAAAATGACATCTTTCAAAACAAAACATAAGTACCTTTCCCTGAGGTATCAAGTGCATCATCCTCAAGGTCATCATCAAAAATTTCTCGGCCATCTTCCACATAGCCTGTACCATCTGAAAGAATAAAATTTAATATTGAAATTAATTTCTAAAAGTGGTCCAAAGCTGGGTATGGTGGTGCATCTCTATAATCTCAGCACTTAGGAAGCTAAGGCAGGGAGACTGCAAGTTTGAGGCCAGTTGGAGTTACAAAACGAGCTGAAGGCCAACCAGGGCCTGCCTCAAAGTAACAAAAAATAAAAAGTGAACAATAATATTTTATTCATGGCTCAAAAAATTAAAACCCAAACACTTACTTAATCACTTTTTCTGGTCTATTTCAATTTGTTTGGTAGAATTCTGTTCAAACGGGTATTTAAAAAGGTATAGTAGCATCCACACAGCAGATACAGAGTCAAACCCTAAAGATACATAGCATATCCAGCTAGGTGAGCTAAAGAAATGATCTGACACACAGGACCAGAAAAAGACTGCTTTATAGTCATTTTGTTCTATGAAAGAAAAGGAAATATCACAACCCCTGAAAGGCACCCTAATTTCCATGGGAAGACTAGTCACATAGTTAACCAATTACAGAAATAGTAGTAATGAATATAGTCTTCATCTCTTTCCTCTGGTCAATATTCTCATGCCAGAAAATCAGAACCTACACCGGGCAGTGGTGATGCCACCTTTAATTCCCGCACTCGGGAAGCAGAAGCAGGTGGATTTCTGTGAGTTTGAGGACAGCCTTCTCTACATAGCTAGTTCCAAGACAGCCAGAGATACAGAGAAACCCTGTCTCCAAAAAAGAAAAGAAAAGAGAAGAAAAGGAAGGGAGGGAGGGAGGGAGGGAGGGAGGAAGGAAGGGAGGGAGGAAGGAAGGAAATCAGAACCTAGAACCTATAAGCAGGAACCAACGAGCTTTATACAAAAACAAAAAGACCACTCTTCAAGATACTTTCTGTGGCTCAAATTACATCTCATACCTACAACCTGCTGTATTCTTCACAGCAACTCTGGAAGATAGTCTCTTATCTCTATACCACAGTCAGAAAACTTGTGGCTTAGGTGATATTAACTGACTTACCAAAGACTAGATGGAAAGTGGAAAAGGCAAAACCTGAAGCGTATACCTTAATTCCACAGGCTATGGGACCGTGTGTTGGATCCACAGATTGGTAGTTCATTATTCCTTTTTTTAGAGGAAGACACTGATGATTGAACCCAGTGACCCAAGCATTCCCTCTCAATTCCTACATGGTCAGTCATGTCCTGGGGGGGGGATATTCTTCAGTATGTGCCTATTATTTTCTAAATGGCTCTTAAGTAGACTTCCTATTTTCATGCTTCCTCATTTTCAAAACGCTATGGAAAATCTAAACAAAAAATATGTAGCAATGCTGTGACAACATATATTGACTGTCAGCCAAACTGACAGGATACAGAAGAAGCTAGTAGATAAGCCTCTGGGCATGCCTGTGGGAGCTTATCTAGACTAAGGTTAACTAAGGTGGGCAGACCCATCAAGTGTGGGCAGCACCATTCTATAGAGACCCTGTACTTAAACAGAAAGAAGCAAACAGAACACAAAGCATTCCCCCGTCTCCTTCACGACTGCAGGTACAATGTCACTTCTGACACCATGCCTTCCCAAGGATGATGGACTATAGCCTCAAACTGTGACCTAAATGAAGCTTACCTTCTTTAAGTTGATTTCATCAAGTATTTTATCACAGTAAAGAAAAAGATAACTAATGAAAGTGCCTCACATCTCCTCAGGCATAGCAACTGCCCCACATGACAATCAAGAAGTAACTAACACAGAGCCTAGCAGGCAATTTCCTCCCACATACCATCATCCACGATCCAGTCATCATCCTGCCGTGCCTGAACCAGTTTCGAATACTGCTCTTCATCAACTTCTTCATAAACACTTGTGAGGTCCTCAACCTGCCATTACAAAGTTTATGGAAAAGCTTCAAATGGAGTGAAAGTGTTAAACAATTCTGATGAAAAAAAAATTGTCAAATTGAAACTGGAATGGCAGGCTGATAGAGTAGCTGCAACCAAATCATGAGTTCTGACATTCAACACCACTGCAGGGTTTTCCTTAAATAGACATCAATTAACTTAGTATTCCTTTTAGGTGGGTGTTAACATAAGATATTAAATGATTCCATTAGCATAATACACTTGTCACACCATCAATTACTCATCTACTCCATAAAAAACAAACTGAATTATAGCCAATTCTTCATTAGCTGCTTTGGGGATTGTTCACATAATTTCTAGACTACTTTTTCCTACACTCAACAAATGCATAAGGCATAGTGTACCCTTTCACACTAACTGATATATGCCCTGCAAAGATACTAATTTTAGTAAGGGTTCAATTAACTAAATAAAATTAAAAGGAAATACCTTATTCATGCCCTCAAAAAATGAGCAAAACAAATTCACTCTATATTCTGTAGGCAAAGAAAAAAATGGTTTTTGAATGATCTGTTTGTCCTACCAATAATCCTCCCTGAATTTCAGGCCTTGAAAGTGAATGGGGATCTAAGTGGGAAATCCAGTGAAAGTAGTGAATTTTCAAATCACACTGGCCCACAAATATAAAAATATCAGACCACCTCTGCACAGTTAAAGCAATAAATGCATAGGTGCACACTATTGCTGCAGCTACCCATGGTGATAGGCCACTACCTGCCTGACTGGGAACATGGCAGACCTCATTTAAAATTGCCCCCTCCTGGCTGGTTGGTGGTGGCAATGCCTTTAATCCCAGTACTCGGGAGGCAGAGGCAGGCAGATCTCTGTGAGTTTGAGGCCAGCCTGGTCTACAGAGTGAGTTTCAGGACAGCCAAAACTGTTACACAGAGAAACCATGTCTTGGAAAAAAAAAACTGCCCCCTCCTTAGGAGTCTGTCTTTTTGTAAGGGAAAACATACCAAATATACTAGAAAAGCTAAGATCTTAGGAAAAAACTTGGAACACAGAGCCTTGAGAGCCTAACGGTTAACAATGAACTAGATTTCCGCTATACAGAATAACAAGCAAGATGGAACTAAAAAAAGACAGATCAGTGCTTAAGAGGGTCTGAGTTTAGTTCCTAGTATCCACATAAGATGGTTTAGAACCACCTATAACTCCAGTTCCAAGAGATCCAACACCTTCTGGCCTCCAGGGGTACCTGCAGGCACATGTGCAAACACAAAGGCAGACACACACATATACATAAATAAAAATACATATTTTTAAAAGACACAAGGAAACTTTTTCATTCTATCTTCTGCATGTGTATTACTGAGGATAAAACCCGGGGCTTTGCTCTTGTTAGGCAAGTACTCCACCACTGAGCCATATTCTGAGTCCAGCAGACTATCTTTAAAAAGCACACTGCTATTGCTTATCATGAACTCTTTTTAGAACAATATATAACACCAACATCTAAAATGCCCCAGAGAACTCCTTTACAGAAATTCCTACATTTAAAAATGCTTTACTCACAGAACAGTGGTGGCACCCACCTTTAATCCCAGCACTCAAGAAGTAGCGGCAGGAAGACCTCTGTGAGTTCAAGGCCAGCATGGTCTACAGAGCAAGTTTCAGGACAGCCAGAACTACACAGAGAAATCCTGTCTCAAAAGCCTAACCTCCCCCACCTCCAAAAATTTACTCCTGCTTCACCATAACCCTTTTAGCAAGTCTTTATAATACCATAGCCTCACTCAACTTGAATGGTGTCAAATGGCAAAATCCTTTCTATTTGGCTAATACCCCAATACAATATAGGCCAGAGTTAAATGTGAATATTCCCAAGACAGATCACCTAGGTTCAAATAAAGACCCTTCCACTAGGCTCTCACTAACCTTCCTGTGCCCAGTTACCCCACCTGAAAAGTTTATTAATCATACTATCTATTTTGTATGATCACTGAGAAGATTTAATGAAAAGCATATCAGTAAAAGCACTTCAAATATGTGTTAACACAGAAAATATATTAGTTGCTATTATCTTCTAGTATTTATCTCTTCTCACTTTTAGCAGTTAAGATGTTCAAGAGTGTGGAAGGTGAGGCTAGACAATGTTGTGCATTCTGATTTTGACCTACAGGCTATAAACAACGGTTTAAAAAAAAACAGTCAAGAGTATCCCATTCACTCTTACCAACAATAAGGTCCAAATCTCCAATGCTGATCCCCAGCAAATGAGCTTAAGAACAATTCTGAAAAAGTGCTTAGCTAGACAACTTAATATAATAAAATTAAAAGCACTTCTCATTTCCCTTAAGGGACATGCACAGTATGTGAAAATAAAAAGTAAAACACAGGTGTAACTACTTTTACTTAAAAAATGGCATGCAAAACTCCAGACAACAACTTTAAAGAGTCTAGTACTCTTCATAATCTATAAATCTACCTCATGCCCACATATGTACACTATTATGTTGTAAGAAACATGAGCCAGGCCCGTAATTCTACTTACTAGGAAAGCTCTATGGCATTAGGATTACAAATTCAATGTCAGGCAGTGGTGGCACATGCATTTAGTCCCAGCACTTGGGAAGTAGAAGCAAGTAAATCTCTATGAGCTTGAGGCCAGCCAGAGTGAGTTCCAGGATGGCCAGGATTGTTACACAGAGAAACCCTGTAACACTGTCTCAAAAAAAAGGGGGGGAGGTTTATAAATTCAAGACCACCATGAGCCATGTAGTGAACTCCAATCTCAAAACACAAAGTGAAAAAAGGTCTAGGAACACAGCTCAGTAGTAGAATGCTTGCCCAGCATGTAAGAGGTCCTAGGTTCTATCTTTGGCCTCCCTACTCTGAAAAAAATATTTTAAATATATTAATATTTCTAACGAGGTGTAAGTGACACAGGACTGCCTGAAGGCTGTGAAATGAAAGACAGGATTAAAACATTACTTACTTCATATTTATACTTCTCACCAGCTTTAGCCTTTTTCAGTCTCTCTAAAGCTTCTTGGCGTCCTTTCTTTGATTTTTTTTCTCGACGAGCTCGAGAAGCTACAAAACTCCCTGAGTCTGACATAGCTGAAAAAAAGCCAAGTTTATGAGATGTTATAAAATTACCAGCCATATTCCCTCAAAACCAAAGGATTGTTTCTGGACAACTATAACCAAGTGAGTATTTTTAGAATGCAAAATAATTCACAAAGCTCATGGTCAAATATGAAGATCCTGTGACTCCCCAAAAATTTCCTCTAATTTCCAGTTAGAACAGCTGAAGCCTGTTATCTTGTTCACTTCTCTGAGGCTGTGATAAAGTACAGACTACAAGGCCTGGCATGGTGGCATACTCTTTTGATCCTAGCACCCAAGAGGCAAGGGCAAGTGGATCTCTGAGTTTGAGGCCAGCCTGGTCTACATAGTGAGTTTCAGGACAGCCAGGGCTAGCTGTCAGGGATACCCTGCCTCAAAAACCAATAATAATAGTAGTAATAATGATAATAAAGCCACTAATCACAAGCAACTTCAGAAAGAAAAGGTCTATTTTTTTTTTTTATTTCATGTTAAGTCAGGGAAGGAACCTTGAGTCAGGAACAGAAAAAAAATTAAAGGAATGCTGCTTACTGATTTACTCTCAAAACCACAATCAACTACCTTCCTTATATCTCCCAGGACCACCTACCCAGAGTTGGCACCTCCCACAGTGGACTGGGCCCTCCCACAGTAATCAATCAAGAAAAGGCCTCCATGGACTTTGCCTACAGGCCAACCTGATGGAGGCATTTTCTCAACTGAGGTTCCCTTTTCCCAGATGATCCAACTTTGTGTTAAAACTAAGCAGCACACTAACTAGTTCTAGTCTTCTGCTAAGAAGAGGAAAATCTCAAAATCATGTAGAGAAACATTAAAGATGGATATCAGACTTAATATTTCCATCAGAAACAACAGATCATGAGCAACTCAGTGAGTCGTAAAAGGATAATTTATTTGGTGTTCCATTAGTTAAAACAAAAGGAGTTAAAAAGCATCTATTCTTTGCAAAGTACAAGATGCTATGAGACAGAGATGAAAAAGATATAGTTCCTAAATGCATAGAAATGTACAATCTAACATGGAAGATGAGTAGCAAGGGGCTCTAAAACAATGTTAAGTAGCATATGCCCTGATGGAGGTATACAGAAAGCACCTGGAATGTCAGAGAAACAAACTGGCTGAAGGAATTTCAAAAGAGCACTCCAAGATTATGACAATATAGGACTGTAGTAAATATTCACAATGGTTGGAATGCCCTTTGTACAATTATTGAAATATCAAAATACCTTGGTGTTCAATCATTCAATTTTTGACCATGTATGCTTTGGATCATCACAAACTGGCCAATACACACACACACACACACACACACACACACACACACACACACACACACACTTCATCCACAGAATTAAGACTTTCATACACATAACAAATGATCAAATCAACAGTGCTGCCTGGCAGCCATGAGTTTAGGCTCAGCATGACTGCCACATATGTCTGTGAAATGGTTTTATTTTATTTGATACTGATTGATTTACTAAAAGGAGTAATCGCAGAAAAAGAGACATTGATAAGAGGCATCCTAAAAACATCCATGCTGGAACATTTGTGACATTAAGCTGTTTGACTAAGTGTCTGACTGAATCGGAAAATAAGACCTAAAGAATGTGTATCAATGTTGGCTATAAACTGTTGAAAACTGTATCTTTAAGGTAAAGTGTAATTAGAGATCTTGTTTTCTCCCTAGCTTTCTGGAAATGGAATCTCTGTAGCATTTCAGTCTATTGTTTGACATTCACATTTGACTTTTAAATATATTTTCAGAAAGGTATTAAGTGAAAATTAAAGAATGAAGATACTTGATGACAGTCACAAAATCTTGGGTGTCATTCAAATGATTTAAAAAATCTTGAGCAGGCCTACATGAAAAAGATCCAGAGATTATTGGGCATAGCCATTAAGAATGAATTCAGTGTATTAAATTCAAGATTTTGACATCCACCCCAAACTCTCTAGATCTTAAACAGATTTACTCCACAGGCAACACTATACCACTGCACAAAGTCTGAAATAAAAATACAAATAAGACAGCTTCCTTGTCCCCAAGGTTCTCACAGTCAAGTAATACAAAAGGACCTAAATGGTGCCATAGAAAAAGTAAGAATGCAGTGGAAATGGAGAGAACCATAACTTCAGGAAATTGAGGAAGGTTTCACAGGAGAGGTCTCTAGCAAGCCTAAAAAGTAGAAAATTTCAACATCACAAAAGAGAATAAAACGTGACAGAAACAGAGGAAGAGACCTGAGCCAAATTACAAAGAGAAGAAAATTAATTGTTTGCAGAAACTGAGAGAAATCCAGTGTGGAAGATAATTTCCTTGCAAGAATACAGAGCAAGTAGGGAAATTAGAGCCTAGATTCTAGACATAACAGAACAGATGCCCCAGTTCTGC
Organism: Ondatra zibethicus; assembly: GCA_004026605.1. NCBI lineage: Eukaryota > Metazoa > Chordata > Mammalia > Rodentia > Cricetidae > Ondatra > Ondatra zibethicus. Next base: position 63,426 of record PVIU01008740.1, read on the forward strand.
CATTTTTAGTGGGTGACATGCGACCACCAGTAAGCCAGTTAAGCAATGAACATCTGTCTTATATTATTACATTTCACTTTTTTTCTGTGACAGGGTCTCACTAGGTAATCAGGCTGTCCTTAAATGATGATCCTCCAGCCCCAGCCTCTAAAGTGGTAGAACTGTAGGTATGTGCCTCAATGACAGGCTCACCTTGTTAAGCTGCCTAGTATCTGAAACTGAGAAATTCTCTCCTATGTCTTGAAGATTCAGATTCTTTGACCTGCTATAGTGGGTGTTCCTTCCCAGACGCCTTGTAGCTAGGCTATGAACATATAATAGACTCTCCCAATGACAGATTTTAAATTGAAGGCTAATGTCCCAAGGAAGGAGACATGTATTAAGGAAGTTTGCAAAAAATAACAACTACCACAGAACTGAAAATGTGAGGCCAGTATATCTCAAGGTACAAATTTCACCATCCGATACCTTTCCATAGTTCGCAATGACCTCTTCTCTGGTCCAGTTTTGTAGCACAATGGTAATCACTGTTTCTGGCTAAGCAGCCCCAGACTGGCTTTCCAGTCCTACAGGATCACTACAAATAACACAGTATTCTCATAAATTTCTTCAATTTAAAGTAACTAGAGTTGGTTCCAGTAGCTGTAGTGCTTCCTGAATGAACCACTATATGGCTTTTTTTTATCATTAAACTCCCAATCTCTTTTCATACACAGTAAGAGCTACTTATAGATCTTTTAAGACCCTTTCACACTCATGAAAAGGGGAAAACACATCTGCCCCATAAAGCTTAATAATTCTTACATAAAGGTGTAAGAATTAAATAAGAATTGCTATCTTATTTTGTACTTAGCAGTACAAGAGAAATTCAGTGTGCATATGTAAATGCCTAGGGGTGTGTGTATGCGTGCATGCATGCATGTATGTAGTTATAGGATAATCAAACACATATACACATACATACACTCCACACATCACACCTAGTGAATGCTTTGGTCTAGCTTCAGAAAGCAAAAATAATGCAAGCAGTTTCCTCAGGGGAGACTCAGTGTGGCATGACATATGAATGTTTACTTTCTCCACTCCATGAAGGCAGAAGCCACACCTATTCTACCCACCATGCTAATGCCAGAGCCTGGCAGAATGCCTATGCCGAGTACCTACATAATAAATATTTGCTCAACAAACCAATATACCACACTTTCTATCATTAAAGTCCCCAGTGGCTTTCTATGTACAACAACAGCCAATTACACACCTTGGTACTTTTTGCTGCCACTGTCCAGGTGCTCCCCCTTCCAACACAAAAAGACTCTGTTCTCTTTTTTTAAAAAACAATGTCTCTAATGCTTCATGTAAGCAAGTTAGTAAAAAAGAATAACAATGGGTAAAAAAAATCCACAAAGATTCAAATATTGTTTTCAGACCACCACTTGAAGAAGCTCAACCCTCGCGCAAAGCAGGCAGAGACAGTAACCTGCAGCAGTCTTTCACATAACAATCTTCTGGTCTGCACTAAAGGAAAAATTCCAGTCACAAGTCCCCAGCAAATACTTAATCAACACTATGACTTAAGAGGGGTCTCAAGATTGCACAGTATCCTCCAAAGCGTGATTTCTTGATGTTCACAGATGGAGTACAGTTTTTTAGGGTGAGGAAAGGGCTTAGAGACAAATCACTGATGGGGGGGGCTGCAGGCTGTTCATGCACCCACATCCCACATTCCATTTATAATCCAGACTAGTCGACTCTCCAAAAATAATTGTGTCTTCACAAATGGGAAAGGCTAAGAAAATCTGAAACCTGTGATTTAAAACTGATTAGGAAGCAAGAGCTCATTAATGGCGATGCACGGTGAGTGACAGGTCATGTGATGCGGGGCTAAGAAAGTACCTGATTTGAAGTTAGAACTGAAGTTCAGTTACACTTCAGTTGAACGCCGCTGAGAATCAGAAATCAGGCAAAGCCGTCTGCATTTGCGAGTTCTACTTCGGGAAATAACTTCAGGAAATAAAAGATTACTGCTCACAAACTGCCTGATAGCCAGGGCATCCAAAATGCTACAACTGATCTTTTTTTTTTTTTTAACAAACTTCGCCGAAAATGACTAGACCTGAACACTATTTCTCTGCAGCACTTGAGGAATTTCCCCTTAGGACCTGAAAAGCCCTGACCGTGTAGCGACAAAATGCATCTGTGACAGCACTCGCAGCGCTGTCCTCAATAACACTGCTAAGGAGCTCGCTGGGACTTCCTAGAAACAGAAGCACACGCATGCTCCATCCCGGCCAGACGCCTCGGTCGGAGAGGGCAAACGCCGCCAACACAGCTTGCCAGGAAGTTGGAACCCGCACGTGCGTGCGACTCATTCAAGGACATGAAAAGAGCCAAAGAGTGCGGAGCCTGTCACACGAGAAGGGACCCTCCCGGAAAAGCCCTTCTGCCACTGACCCCGTGACGAAGCCCCGTCCCACAGCCCTAGGATCTCCGCCCAGAAAGATTAAGGTCACCCGCCAAACAGACCTGAGGGGCGGTCCGAGAGCGCGCCACCTTCCGAAGATTCACAGCGGAGACTCTCCGCTCCCCTCAACCATGCCGCGACCCCCACACTCCCAGCCTAGGTGCCCTGAGCTAGGGCTCATCGCTCACCGCTTGCGCCCAGTTCGCCGTCATCGCCGTGGACTGGCGCCATGCTCGGACAGTCTCCCGGTTCCGCGCCAAGCAGCCCGAAACTGGCGCGGGGGCCGAGACAGGCGCCAGTACCAAAGCCAATCAGTGGCTCGGAAGGCTGTGGACTTCCGCCCGGAAGGCCACTGACGTGCAGCGCTGAGCCGCGCCCCGCCCCCGGCCTTCCCGCGGGAGCGCTTTTGGCGCCCTGTGGTTGCCCCCCGAGGGAAAGCGGGAACCAGCGAGGCCTGAGAACTGAGGGAGAAAGCGGTCGGGCGCTGAAAAAAAAAAACTCCTTAAGACACTGCGCAGGCGCACGCACGCTGTTTTAAAAAAAAAAAAACTTGAAGGATTCGTGGGAAAAAGGGTTCTCTGGTCATCAGAGATGATTTTCTGGGAAAAGAAATGCGGGCGGGCATAACGGAAGGGACACTGTCTCTGTCTCTGTCCTCCCCGCTCCCCCTCCTCAAAAGAGACAGCCTTGATGCACAATCAGATGGTGATACACAGTCTGATTCTTGCCTGGTCTCTGAGTGTGATTATCCACAAAAACATGTGTCACAACCTAAAAGTTTGTGCAACATCTTTCTTGAGCAAAAAGCTAAAGTGGCGGCCTCCCAAAAGGAACAATCTGACCTCATGAGTCCTGACGTAATGCACTTGAAAAAGGAACAAAATGACTTATGTGGTTTGTGTTTGAGTATTTGCTTATTTCTTTTTTTTTTTTTCTGTCTTTTTTTGTTGTTGGTTTGTGGGGTTTTTTTGTTTTGTTTTTTTGAGATGGTTTCTCTGTAGCTTTGGGGCCTGTCCTGGAACTCGCACTGTAGACCAGGTTGACCTCGAACTCACAGAGATCCAACTGCCTCTGCCTCCCAAGTGCTGGGATTAAAGGTCTCTGCCACCACCGCCCAGCTGCTTTTTCTTTTAAGAAACAGTTGTTGGTAAAAAAAAAAAAAATACAACTCTTACCTCAAAGGAAAAAAAAAAAACAGTTATCAGTAAACTTTATTCTTGGGAGGCTGAGATAGGAAGATAGCTCTGACCCCAAAATAGACTATTAAGTTTCAGACCAGCATGGGCTACAGAGAAAGACCCTGCCTCAAAAAAGAAAGAGAGGTGGATAGAGGAGAAAGAGAAGCAAAGGAAAAGAAGACGGAAGGTTTAATGGTCGAACATAAAAAAATAAAAATAATTGAGAAAACAAAAAAGATGGGAAGTACTTAATGATATTTCATATTTAAAAGAGCAAGGGGTAAATTGATGTGTACATACTTAATTGCAACAATATATCAAATGCTTGGATATATGAAATCCATGAACAAAATGTGTATTTTGCCAAGATGATTGAATTATGAATACTTTCTGTTGTCTAATGTTGGGAGAATGTAAAGCTCAGGTAGGGCCAGGCTTGGGCTCTGAGTCATACACTTCTATATAACCTTGGACTGGTTTCAGAGACCAAAAGTTTTTTCTTTTATAAAATGTTTCTACTTATCTAAGGAATTATTGTGAAATTTAATTGAAAATAAGCGGGGTTGTAGTGGCACATGCCTTTAATTGAAATAATATCTGTACAGTGCCTTTAAGATCCCATCATCTGGAGCAGTGAGCTAGCCCATGGGTAAAGGTGCTTGCTGCCCATGCTCACTGAGTCTGCTCCTCTGAACCTACGTGATGGAAGGTACCAGGAGAGAACTGACTTCCACAAGTTTTCCTCAGTCTTAACACACACACACACACACACACACACACACACACACACAGACACACACACACAAGCACAAAATATGTAAATGAAATACATTTTTTTCTAAAATAAAAATAAATACATTTTTTTCTAAATTAAAGATCCCACCATCTGAGCTGGGTGCAAAGGCACATGCCTGTAATCTTAGCATTCAAGGTGCTGAGGCAGGAGGAGAGCAGGCCATTCTAAGCTACATAATAAGATCCTGTCTCAAAAACAAAACCACCACCTAAAAGACAACTAATAATTTTATGTGGGTGTTATCATCAATATAAACATGTAACCAAAAGGATATAACAGTCAAAATTATGACAGCAAGTGTTTCAGGTAGCAGAAACTTCAATCAGTTAATACATCTGATTATGATAAACTTTTTTGATTATGTTGATGCTTTACACACACTGACCCACACTGGCCTTCCTAATTAACCATGTGAGGAGGACAAGCAAGCAAGACATCTATGTCCTTCTTTCTTCTTAGTAATGGAACATGAATTTTCAGCTAGGCGCATTGACAAAAATGAAGATTGTATTTCTTTATCAAAAAAAGAGGCTTAGCTTTTAACAAATTTCTATTACAAAATGTGGTTTCACTACAGAGTGCTGGGAAAGACAGGTACTTAAAGAAATTTGAAATTAAAGAACATTTGAAATTAAAATTCTTTTTTTTCTCCCCCTTCTTTATTTGTCTCTTCCTGCAACACAGATTTGATGGCTAAAGGCCCTCTAGCCATCTTGGGTCATGGAATGACTGGAAAAGAAAGTCACATGCTGAAAATGTAGAACAGAATGATAAGAATATGGGTCCCTGGATATGGGCCACCATAACATCCTTAAGCTAACTCCAGACTTCTACATGAGAAAGAAGTAAATATAAAACCTATTAAAAGGCACTATTTTTGAGTTTCCTTTCATATTTAGCAGAACCTATTTCTATAAAATATACTTCTTTTTTACTTTCACCTTTTTCTTACTTATTGAAACTTAATAAAATTAGTACTAGATGAGAGATACAGCCTCTTAATTTGTGTAAAACAAAGCTGACACCCTTTTTCCATTGTACAACTGTCTCTGGTGAATGTCTATTCCATCTAAATGGCACTAACAGTTAAGAGCAGACAAATAACTTCCATAGCATCCACTCATTCACCAAACATTCAAGTGCCTACTGTCTTTCTAGTATTGCTCAAGGCTCTTGAGATATGTTGAGCAAGGATAACTTTTCTGGAAATTATTTTTTACTTCTCCAGCAACCTTCTTTTATAAACTAGATTTTTTTCTTTGAGAGAAAAGAAAAAATAGGAGCAAGGGAGGAAAGAAAGGAAGTGAGGGGGCAACAACTATACTAGTGTTGTTTTGTTTTTGGCACAGTGACTATGCCTTAATCTACTGCTATTTCTTACAGAAATTGTGACTCAACAGTTGGCAACACATTTCTCTAGCAGTGGCTGGGCCGCAGCCTGGCAGGAATTCTTGTTACCATTGGCACTGGTTCTGCTGCTGCTGCTAAAGGTAGCTTTAACTAGATCTCTATTATAGTGATATTTTATTTTTATTTTAATAAATAAAGTTTGCGTGGAGATCAGAGTGCAAAGCTAAGCCACTAGAGGCCAGGGAGTGGTGGCACACACCTTTAATCCCAGGACTCAGGAGACAGAGGCACGCAGAATCTCTGTGAGTTCAAGGCTACCCTGGGCTACACCAGAGCGATCCAGAAACAGATCCAAGTGATGGTGGCTCACACCTTTAATCCTAGTGTTTGGGAGTCACACACCTTTAATCCCAGCAGTAGGGAGGTGGAGACAGGAGCAATATGGCTAGTCAGAGAGAGGAATATAAAGGGGAAGAGACGAGAACTCACTGGAGTGTGAAGTCTGAGGCAGTCTGAGAATCGCCCCTTCTGTCTGAGCATTGGTAGAGGTAAAAGGTCTCTCTAGTGGCTACTTCTCTGATCTTCAGATTTAACCCCTATCTGTCTCTGAATTTTTATTATTCGTGCTACACCTTATCATTCTATTTATAAATAAAATTCAAGATTCAAAGGCTGGGGTAAAAACCTGCTAACTCAGACAGGTTAAGTAGCAACTAGCTAACCCTCTCTCCTTGTTGGCATCTCCCAAAAATAAGTGTTCTTCCCCTCCGCCAAACAAGCAAACAAACAAAACCCATGCCACTCCAAATCACTTCCTACTCCTTCTGGTTCACCTCTATCTCTTTGAGACGCTCTCTTATGCTCTATGATAGCTTTCTGTTAACTAGATGCTACTCAGCCTCCTGACCCAGGTTAATTTTATTAAATAAATACAAGTGCAAACTCGGGGTTCACAGTGTCATCAAATATTCCCCAATACACTAGCCAATGAGATTATATTCTGACACGCTTCCTAGGTATGCTTCTCATGGAAAATCACCAAATGAACACTTTGGCTTCAATATCTTTGTGAGTTTGTTCACATGAATCTAGACCCTGTGCCTACTTTTCTTTAGGTATATTGGCATATTGGCAAACTCGGCTTTAAGGTCATACGAAGATTCTAAGCTCAACTAGGCAAAATTATATATTCGTGGCTGTGAAAAGAGGATCATCTGCTAGCTGGAAAAAATAAGCGAACAGTAACAGACAAAGCATACTACTCCGGATGTCATTTGCCACCCTGTGCCCATGAGGTGCTGTAATGTCTGATCCTAATGGAGTTTGGTTAAGTACTTGACCTAAGAGCAAATACTCTGAAACTGAGACCAACTGAGTTAACACCCAATAAAGATAGTTTAGCTCAAAGTGAAATCCATGTCACATCTAAAACAAGAACGGATGAGAGCATCAAAAACCAGGGACCAGACAGATTAAAATTAACGAATCTAGCAAGGGAAAGAGACAAACACATACACACCAGGGTTTCCAGAGATTTAGCACAAATAACCCCTTAATTAATTCACAATGGATTTGTGCTATTATTCTGGCTGCCCAGTATCTAAATTCCACTTGGTGTATGTCGGTTGCTTCCCATATTCTAGATTTTGGAGAACACAAACTATCAGCCTACAAACTGAAAACGTTTCTGTCACAGCAATGCTGCTAGCTACAGCATGAACATGTCTCATCGGCCATTTCCACGAGGGATTTTTATTTTGGAGCTAGTGCCATGCACACATGCACGCGTACGCGTGCGCGCGCGCGCACACACACACACACACACACACACACACACAAGTTGAACAGTATAAAGAACCACTGCAAATGCCAGTATCCAGGCCAAATTCAGAAATAGCCAAGATGCCCTTTACCAGAAAGCTCAAAAGTGTGAGCTTACCAGAGATTTCATTTTAATGGTTTCCCTTTGTCCCTGCCCACTTCAGCTGTATTCGCCTAGACAGTCCGTGAGCTACATGATATTCTCTCAAAACCTTCTTTCCCTTTTCTTCATTGTCATCACCATTGCCTGCCTGCCTGCCTGCCTGCCCTCCCTCCTTCCTTCTTTCCACTGAAAATCAGTTTCTGCTGCTGTTTTGAATATCCCTACTGACACTCCATTGTGATGTTTTTGCTTTACGCTTACTTCACATGAATTAAGAAATATCCTGGTTAATATCTCAGACACTTATGTACAAAGAATAATATTGGACAGAGGATGAAAGCATTCTTCAATTGAAAAGTGACAATTCCTACAATCAACTAATAGGTCATTGTTCCAGTTAACAAATATCTTTTATGAGTTTAAGAAAAGTAGGACTGTTCCCAAGAGAATATCCTTGAGTGTTCAAAGAGAATCTAACCAATATTTACAACACTAAGGACAAAAATGTGAGCTGAGAAGACTCAGAAGGGTAACCCCAAGAATCGTTCCCCACAGAAGGCCAGCACTTGGCACTCCCAGGCCATAGTCCAGAGGCACACTCTCACTAACCAGAGGGTCTCTCTATGAGGTTTGACCTTCATAAATATCTCTGTCTTGTTTCTCACTGTATTCGGTCATTAAAGAGTAAATTCAACATCTTTTCTCATTCGTTCCTTGAAGGCAAAATAATTTGGTGAGATCTGGCTTTCCAGTTCTACTAAGTTGAGAGGAGGGGGAAGAGATACTAAAATTAGACATTAATTGTTCATTTTATAACTGTTCCATATCATATTGTTAGTAACAATTGAGCAGCTATTAGCTAAGTCCAGAAAAATGAACAGTAACTTAAATGTGTGTTGGTCATGTAGATATGTTACTATGTTTTACAGCCTATAAGAGTTAATCTTAAAGACCAAAACATAAAAAGGCTATCTCCTTGGATGACTTGAATCCTAATCCCCATAGCCCTAGGAACTTCTGGACAGAAAATTCCATCTTGTGGGGATGACTATAAAACTTAATTAATAATATATTTGCCTATAGATAGCTTTGTGAGAGAGATTTTCTTTCTTTTTTTTTTTTTAGTTTTGGTTTTTGTTTTGTTTGTTTTATAGGCCAGACTGGCCTTGAACTCCTGATCAACTTGCCACTACCTCTCAAGTGGCAGGATTACCTACAAGTACATCATATACATCTTAATTAAACATCATTGATGCAACCAGAAATATAGAATGAAAATTAACTGTCTTTGAGAAACACTTTTGTACAATCAATTTTAGCCATTTAGCCAATGCATAATGTCCTTGGCCCTGCTCTCTTACAGAACAATGTTAACTCTAAGCCCTTAAAATGAATTATTGGCCAGTTCAAAAAATCTGTGGTGATAACAGGGCCTTGGATCATTGTATGAATATGCAATGTCACTCTGAATAAAACCTCTCCCAAGGGGCACTACTGCTGTTTCAAGACCTTCTAAAATATCAGGGAAAACTACCACTCTGGAATGGAAAACTTGAACTCATCTTGTAAGTATTAAAGTTACTGGATAGGGCAATAAGATGACTGAGCAGATAAGGAAGCATGCTGCTAAGCTTGGCAACCTGAGTTTCATCCCCAGGAACCACATAGCAGAAGGAGAGAACTGACTCCCACAAGTTGTCTTTTGACCACCATACATGTACTATGGGACATTCATACACACCACACCACACACACTAAGGAAATACACAAATGCAATTTTAAAATCTAATCCAAAACTTAAACAAGGTTAACAAAGATGGTCAAAATGAATTTCAGAAGAGGTAGGGCAGCATGAGGATTTCATAAATTCCATCTGGCCAGTCTTCTATAAGACAGTGGTTCTCAGCCTGGCTGCAAATTTGAATCATTTGAGTGGTTCTTCCAAATGCCAGACCTTTAGAGGATAAGATTCCAATATGCAGTCAAAGCTGAAAACAAGTATCCTTAATGGAGCATTGTTAAGCTTCAGTGGGATGGGTAACCTGTAGGGAAACATTCAACCAAATATTTAGGCACAAGTGCTTGGGTCCAACTCCTACCATAAGGAAGAAGGGCTCATCCTTTACCTGAATCTCATGTTATTCTATGGCTTCCTGTAAGCTGAATAATAACTAGGTTTATGGAAAGATTTTATACAAGGTCAGCAGTAACTGTACTAGAAATATTACAAAAGATATTGCTCCTGTTGTTAAGCATCTTTCATCAAAAGAATTGAGTCTGCTAGAATCTCTGTAGTTTAAGATTTGGAAATAGAAAATTACTTTCAGTGCATTTATCATTGGTTCCTTCCTTGTGTTACCCTTGTGCTTTCGGCAGTAAAGATAATTTATATTCCATTTTCCTTAGTCCTTAAATACTTACTGATTAATTCCTGCTAGGGCAACAAACTGACCCAAACTGTCATGGAACAGTCAAGAGTTTGTTTTATAACCATTTGCTTTAAACAATCATCCTAGAAACAGAAAACAAAAGGTACTGAAAGCAGAGGGAAGGATGTATGGCAAACACTACTTTGAAGGCAAATCTACTGAAAAGTTTATATATATATATAATATATATAAAGATTATGTAGAATATATAACGTTATATAAATATATATTATATAATAAATAGATATATTTATGTATTATATAGAAATATATAGAATTCCCTTCAGAACATATATGTTATCCTTAGATCCAAAGGATACATTACCTCTTGATTGACATTTACTCTCATTCTCCTCTGTTTCCATAAATCATGTCTAGCTGCGCTTACTGATGCCTATACTCAGGATATCTGTACCTTCTTGACTCAGTGTACACATTCCTAATGCAGCTTAATCTTACTTGAATTTTTCAGGTTGTACATTTTCTTAAATTTTTAATTAAACTTCTTAATTCGAGATGATTGTAAATTCACATGCAGTTGTAAGAAACAATGCAGAAAGAGCCCACATACTCTTTACAAATAATCAGCCAAGCTCTATGTGGCCACAGATGTGTGGACAATCTACCCAGTACCTCCCAATGTTAGCATCTTGATTTACCCATGGATAAATACTAACCTGTGTATGCTCTATTTTTATAATTATGTGTGTCAGCATTTATACAGACATGTTTTATTTCTCTTGGATAAATACTTACAGCATGGGATTTCTGGTAAATACATGGTAAATAAACTGCAAATTTTAAGGTGGCTGAGCCACTTTGCATTCTCCCAGCAATGTGAGATCCAGGCATTGTGCATCCTCAGCAGTACTGTCAGATCCTATTTTAAATTCCTTCCTAGTGGTGCATATTAATATGCTGTTGTGAATCTTGGCAGGACTTCTCGGGTGACTACTGATAGTGAGAGTTTTCACATGTGTTGTTAGCCACTCATAACCTTTTCTCCCTCACTGCATATATTGTTTCATTTTCTGCTTCAATGGAGCAGTTCATATGTCTCTTTTTTATTTCCTCTTTTGGTATAGGATTTAATGTATTTTTAACTTATTAGTGAGTGAGTGCTCTGAGATTTACAAGTATACATTTTAAAATGATATAAGTTCACTTCCAAACTATACTGAAATGCAGGTAACTTTTCTTCTTAAGTTCTTCTCTTTTCAGATATACCCACTGGGACTGGGCTCCACAACTCTGCCTTTTAATTGGTTATGGTTTTCTATAGTGGTCTCTATCTGTTGCAAAGAGACATGTCTTTGATTAGGGGTAAAGATTTTTATTACCACTCCTAGCCCTATCTGAGGAGCTTCTGAGTGACAGAGTCAGTTTTCTTTAAAAGTATGGCCACTGGTAGCTCAACAACACTCCAGAGGATGACTCCTACACCCAGGAATATATGGGTAACCAAACTGGACTTAGTAGGTTATCCAAAACAAAAAGTTGAGGAAGCAGGGAGATAGTGGTGGATATGGAAGAAGGGGAGAAGTTCGGGATGAGTATGATTAAAATACAGTGTATGAAATTCTCAAAAATTAATAAAACATTTGTCAAAATTTTATTTCATTTATTTGGGTCAGACCTGTCAGAAGGCACCCTTTACCTGATGAGCCAAATACCAGGTACCTTTAAAGTGAATGTTCCCACCTCCTCATCCCCTTGCCTCAGTCCATTGGTGGCATTCACTTCACTTATTCATATGCTATAAGTAGCCACTGCATAGTCACTGTGCTGTTTGAAATGGTTGTTTTAGATTAACTAGGAGTAAGGAAAGTAGAAAAATGTATTTTAGCTTAATTTGTTCTGTATCTGATATGCTTCTTTTTTTATACAGATCCCAATTTCTGAACTGTTGTGAGCCACCTTTTTGGAGTGACTTCTGACATAATCCTTGCCATGGTGGGTTTGTACAGTCCAGGGTAGGGGCATGAGGATTAGAAATGTTACACAGGAGGAACAGAGATAAGAAAGAAACACAGAGACATAGGATAGCACTGGGAGGGCAACTCAGCAAATATTGAATGCTGAATTCTGAATTCAGAGTTTACCCACGTTTATTTTTCATATACTTTTGCCATTAACTCCTGAGAAAAGCATTTGATGTCTGGAGCAGTGAATGGACCCTAGACCAAGTATCCTGCAGGCCGTTACTCCCTAAGTCAAACCTCCTATTTCAGAAGAAGGAGCAGAAGTATGCTGGAATTCTCTGACCTTTGGTCAGGGTGGAGTGCATCTACATCTATGGGCCATCTTAATGTCCAAAACACCAAGGAACCACACCCTAGGTCAGGATATCTTGTTTTCTAGCCACACCATTGTCAACAACTTTGAAAGAGCAAAAATAAGCTTAAACTTTCTGACCTTCAGATAATGTGGAATAGGCTCACATTTTTGGGTCGCCACACTGAATTACCCTATTTTCCTTCTGCCCAAATTCTGTTAACATTTCTTGTAGGAGGAGGCTGGTGATGAATTTCTTTCTGTTTTTATTTGTCTGAAAAAGTCTTTATTGCTTTTTTGTGTGCTTTTGCAGATTTATTTTTTGAAGACCATGCATATAATAAGAAGTTATTTGAATGCCACATATAAAAGGAAAAAAAACAAGAAAGCATTGTAAGTAGCATTTAATTTTCTACAAGAGAATAATCACTTAAATATGGTAATTATCTAAAACGATAGAAATTTTAGCAATCTCTAAGGGTCCCCATCTTTTGATATAAAATAGATGGACAGGACATTAGGAATAGTGAATACTTAAACATATTAGGAATAGTGAAAGACTTTGATAACTGACATAACATTTTTGTTGTATCACTATTTCAGTAAAACCAAAATAACAAAATTCAGACAACTAAGCTTTAAACACACACACAGAGAGAGAGAGAGAGAGAGAGAGAGAGAGAGAGAGAGAGAGAGAGAGGGAGAGAGAGAGAGAGGAAGAGAGAATTATTACATATCCACAATAATGTGAATGAAAACAAAGATGAGACTCCAGCCAGAGAAGCAGTTATGCTAACTGCAGCTCTTCACCTCTCCCTTTGCTCCTCCAAATCCACTACCCCAGTCTCATCCTACTCTGTGGTGCCCTGATGCATCCTCCCATCCCACCCTGCTCCCATCGCCAGTGAATCACACAGATATCCCCCTCCAAACTTCCTTGCCCAGATGCATGGAATTACCCCATCCCCCAACTCCAGCAGGCATTCCCGGAGAACTCACAGGGCACTTCAGGTAGGGAAACAGGTAGGCTAACTGCAGATCTTTACATCTTCCTCCTTTCCTCCAAGTCCAATCCCCAGTCTCACCCCCAGCTCTATAGCAGATCATCTACTGTGACCTCTTCTCCTATTGCCAAGGAACTAATCAGATCTTGGTGGCATCTCCTGCATTTCTCCCTCCTGTTGACCTAAGTCCCAGCCCCTAGCCTATCCTCATTCCTGTGTCAGTTCCCAATACCTAGAAACACATTTTCCTGGAACTCCAAATAATCACACCTGTTAGGATCTCAGAAGAATTTCCTACCATGCAACACATAGCCACCACACTCTCCTAAGAATAAGAGAGGACAACAAAAACCAAGGAACAAAACACCCACCCAACAAAGACAAGACCAAATATCAGCACCTAGCACTACAATTTTCCCAAGTGCATATGTCTGAACACCAGCATAACAACACAATTATTAACATCCAGAAAAATACGTCTCCAAGAGATCCCTGGGAACTGCAACATAGGTGAAGCACAATACAAGAACCTTAAAATAGCCTTTATGAATATGATAGAGGAAATAAATAAATCACTTAAAGAAATCTATGAAAACACAAACAGAGGAAAGAAATGAATGAAACAGTTCAAGATATAAAAGTGAAAATAGAATCAATAAAGAAAACCCAAACTGAAGCCTGGGTGGTGGCACATGCCTTTAATCCCAGCACTCAGGAGTCAGAGGCAGGTGGATCTCTGTGAGTTCAAGACCAGTCTGGTCTACAGAGCTAGTTCCAGGATAGACTCCAAAGCTACAGAGAAACCCTGTCTCAAAACTTAAAAAAAAGAAAAGAAAAGAAAAAAGAAAGAAAACCTAAACTGTTCCAGGCAAGGCGGTACTCACCTTTAATTCCAGCACTCAAGAAGCAGAGGAAGGCAGATCTCTGAATTCAAGGCCAGCCTAGTCTACAAAGCAAATTCCAGGGCTGCCAGGGATACATAGAAAAACCCTGTCTCAGAAGAAAGAAAGGAAAGAAACAAAACAAAAAGAAAAGAGAAGAAAAGACAATCTGATGGAAATCTGGAAATGAAAAATTGATAAACTTGAAAAGGAACCTCAGAGATAAGTCTTACCAATAGAATACAAGAGATGGGAGAGAGAATTTCAGACCGCGACAGATTGAAACTGGAGATCAAAATAGAAACAACAGAAAGTTTATGATCTCATGGAAAATGAACAACTAACTGCTGAATAATAATAAAAAAAAGGATCAATTCACTGTTGCACGCCCTAGCACAAAGTTTGAGAGAAACAATGTTATAAAAACAAAACAAAACAACAACAGCTAACGACTGTAGGTTCACTTGTTTCTCACGATTGTGCTCAGGACTTTCTAATTCAGTTCCCACGAATTTTCCTGTTTGATGTCTGAGCAAAGAGACCAAGAATTGAAGTGAGTTGCCCAAAGAAGTATGGTATCTCAAGGAGGAACCAGGCCTGAGGTTTCTAAACATACCACTGTACTGCACCCCTAAGTCAATGTATTGCTCCCAATATTGTTTCCTCAATGAAAAGCTCTTTCCTGTCTCTTTTAACCCCAGACTAAAGTGTTTGCCTTTACTCAGGCTCTTCTTGGAGTGTGGAGTCCTTTTTACTGCCAAAATAGCGCATGCATGCTTACTTAGGCACTGTCGTTTTTCTCTGGTAGACCCAGGAGCTATATTTGCTGTCTCCCACCCCACCCCACCACTCCCTTAATGTTAGTGTCAATAATATGGGATGCAGGGACTCTGTTAATAAATTTAGAAGAAGTGAATGAAGAAGAAACATGAGGGCCTTTCCTCTGTGAGGCAGAAAAAGGAGTTCGTGGGCCAGATGCTTACTTTCATGGCTTAGGGGCCTTGCTGGAGTAGATGTGGTCTTGGAGGAAGTGTGCTGCTGCTGACGGGGCCTTTGAGGTCTTATATAATCTCAAGCCCATACACAGTGAAAGGGTCCACTTCCTGTTGCCTGCTGGCCAAGATGTAAGAACTGTCAGCTCCTTCTCCAGCATCCCATCTGCCTGCATGCTGCCTTGCTTCCTGCATTAACGAAAATGGACTAAACCTCTGAAATGTAGTGAGCACCCCCCAATCATATGTTTTCCTTTATAAGAGCTGTCGTGGTCACGATGTCTCTTCACAGCAATGGAAACCCTAACTAACACAATGACTAAGTAGCCAGTGTTGGTTTAAACTTTCTGAGTCTGACCCTGAATAGTTTAATTTAGGCATATTTAAGCACAACACAATTTGATGAAAACTTTCCTAGTGACACATGCATACAATAAATCATACATAAATCATCCATACATGCAGTAAATCATAAATAAATCTCCTTGAAGAACAAAGTAAGCTAAATAAAGATTGGATACAATTTCATAAAAGAAAGGAAAAAAAAGAAAAATGACTCAAGACAGAAATTAGGAAATAAGAGGAGAGGGTGCCTGAACTAGCATTGTCCCATAGTCACATTGATGAATATCTTGATCACCACCATAGAAATTTCGTCCGATGGATGGAGACAGAGACAGAGACCCACATTCACATCAGAGCAATGGATTGAGCTCCCAAGGTCCAGTCGAAGAGCAGAAGGTGGTAGAAGATGAGCAAGGAAGTTAGGACCGTGAGGGGCTGGACCACCCACTGAGACAGTGTGCCTGCTCTAATGGGAGCTCACCAGATCCAGCTGGACCGGGACTGAACGAGCATATGATCAAACTGGACTCTCTAAATGTGGCTGCCAATGAGGGCAGACTGAGAAGCCATCAACAATGACACTAGGACCTATCTCTTCTGCATTTATTATCTTTTTGGGAACCTAGTCTATTTGGATGCACACCTTCCTAGGCTGGGATGGAGGTGGGAGGGCCTTGGACTTCCCACAGGGCTAGGCACCATGCCCTCTTTTCAGGAAGCAGCGGGGGGGGGGGGAGCGGGAGGGGACTGGGAGAAGGGGAGGAAATGTAATTTTTTTGAATGGGAAAAAATAAAACAATATGAAAAAAACAAAAAAAGCAAAACAAATAAATAAAATATACATTTAGATGTGTTTAAAAAAAAGACTTTCTAGAATTGAATGAAAATGAATACACAACATACCCAAACTTATGGGATACAATGAAGGAAGTTATAACATTGAGTGCCTAATTTTAAAAATGGAGAGATCTCATACTAGTAATTTAAGAGCACACCTAAAAGTTTAAGAACAAAAAGAAGAAATCACATCTAAAAGGAGTAGACAGCAAGAAATAATCACACTCGGGGCTGAAATCAATAAAATAGAAACAAACAAAACCAAGAAGAAACAATCAATGAAACAAGGAGTTTGTTCTTTAAAAAAAATCATTAAGATTGACAAACCCTTATAAAAATTAAGTAAAATACAGAGAAAAAGAATATCCAAATTAACAAAATTAGAGATGAAAAGGAGGACATAACAGGCAATCCAGAGAACCAAAAGGATATACTTTTAAAAATCTATACTCCAAAGAAATGGATAATTTTTAAAATAAATACAATTTACTAAAGTTAAATCAAGATTAGATAAGTGGTGTAGGAGTTTCTTCTGTTTGTGTGTTGCTTTCATTGGTTAATGAATAAAGAAACTGCCTTGGCCTAGTTGATAGGGCTGAACTTAGGTAGGTGGAGAAAACAGAACAAAATTCTGGGAGGATAAAGAGCAGAGTCTGAGAGAAGCTATGGATCCTCCGCCTCAGACAGATGCCAGTTAGAATCTTGCCGGTAAGCCACAGCCACGTGGCAATACATAGATTAATAGAAATGGGCTAAATCAAGATGTAAGAGTTAGCCAATAAGAAGTTAGAACTAATGGCCAAGCAGTGTTAAAATTAATACAGTTTCTGTGTAAGCTATTTCAGGCATAAGCTAGCCAGGCGGCTGGGACAAACAAAGGCCCCCCCCTCCTTGTAACAGATAAGCAATTTAAACAGACCTATAACTCAAAGTGAAATAGAAACAGTCATTAAAATTCTCCCCCCACAAAAAAATCCCAGGGCCACATGGTTTTATCACAGAATTCTACCAGACTTTCAAAGAAAAGATAATGCCGATTGTCCTCAAATTATTCTACAAAATAGAAACAGAAGGAACATTGCCTAATTCATTTTATGAGGTCACAGTTACCCCAATACCCAAACCACATAAAGACTCAACAAAGAAAGAGAATTACAGATCAATCTCCCTTACGAACATAGATGCAAAGTCTCGATAAAATGCTTGCAAACCAAATTCAAGAACACATCAAAAACATCATGCACCATGATCAAATAGAATTCATCCCA
>PVIU01008741.1:0-50536 GCA_004026605.1 Ondatra zibethicus
GAAAACTCAGATACCTGTATTCTTAATGGTTGGCCATTGTTTTCTGGCCTCTGCTGTTTTATCAAAATTTTGATAAATTCATAACTATAGCTAAACTAAGCTTTTGTATATCCTGCCTAATAACTCTCTTGAAATTATTGAGATGATGATCTGTCAAGCTACTTGTCTTCTTTATATTTTAATAGATTTTTTCTATTATAAAAAAAAAAAGAAAGGAGCTGGATAGAAATAAGACTAAGTTATTGACCAAGCATCATTGTAGTTAACACAGTTTCTGTGTGATTATTCAGGCTGGGTGACCAGGAAATGACAAGCAGTCTCCGTTTACAGAGACTTAATTGGATTGTCTGCTTCTGCCAATCCCTGCCTTCTATTTTCCCCCAATTCAACACTGCCGTTCATTTTCAGATTCATGGTGAATTAAAGCTTTTTCCTCCAACTGAGCATGTGTGAGATATCACAGCAAATGGCCACCAAGCAGGCAATCCCACCCAAAGGAGGCCAAATAGACATTGTCAAGGCATAGATTTTAGTAATTAGTTTCATCTTTTCTTTCTTCTTCATTTATTTAGTTTCAGTAAATGTCAGACATGGTGCTGTGTAAGGAGTAACTGGACAGCCAGGCCTGGTCTCTGCAGTCACCATGCTTGGTGAATGCTAGGAGAGTTGGGTCGGTAGACAAACAAGTATATGTAAGGTGCTGTGAGTGGCGGTGGGCAGGTCACAGTCTGGCGTTCTGCACAAGAAACTGCAATCAGAACTAAGTACACCATCCTCTCATGGTTCTATTGTTTGCAGGGGTCTCTTTTTCCCATTGAAATCAAGGTGGTTGTTGTTTTTTTTTTTTTAATTTGATGAAACCTCCTCTACTCTGAAGGTGTCTGCTCAGTTTCAATTAATAGGCTTCCAACCACACTACAACTCCCAGCTCCTCTGTCTCTGGATCGACATTCTACTCCTCCTCTGGCTCCTCCCATCCCAGCAAAGTCATCTTGGTTGGTATTACCAGTCTCCTTCCCACCCACAACACCACACCGCCCCCTCAAAGCTTTCTTATCCACTAAAAATAAATCTTGGCTTAGTTTCCAAATGTGAATGTACACAAGATTTGCTGCAGCAGGTTCACGTCCTGGGCCACAGTATTGCTGAGGACACCACACTGCTTCCTGTCATTCACTGTCCTCAGCAATGGCCTTTCTGCTTCCTGACCTTGGTCTGCACCCATCACTAGTCTGCACACTTCCTAGGCGCAGGCAGCAGTTTTCTGTGTTTCAGTGTCCACTTCTTAGCTGGACAAGTGCTTTTCAAAGGGGACACTGAATGATTATTGCTAGTTTTGAGGCCCATGGAGACTCTGGGAATGGCTGACAGGTGGCAGAATCATATGAAAGTCAGGGTCAGCGATGAGCAGGGCTGCATTAGGACCTGTGCACCCTTGCATTTAGCTCTGTGGCCCCTTCTTGATGAAAATATTGAAAGTCATATTTTGTATATAAGACAAATGTAATATAGGCTGAGTTAAAATCAAAGCATTTTTTAGACCTTGAAATTTCATTTTTTTCCTTGTATATTCAAAAGAAATGATTTTTTTCTTTTTCTTTTTTTTTTACATAGCTCTACAGTGGTTCCTCAGAACTGTGCCTACTGCACCTGCTCACACCTGGTTCAGGCACTCTAGTGACACTGAAGAAAGAAACTGGGGAGAAAGGAGCCAACTCCCTGGAGAAGTCTCCCAGGCGAGACTTCTGCCTCCCAACAGCACTGGAGTGAGAGCAGCCAGGGTTCACAGGTCGCTCGATCTCTTTCACTTCCTGTTTCAAACATTTAACCTTTCAACTGTATTTTACAAAGCTACTATTAATGTCTGTAAAGTGGCACAGAGATAAGGAGGGATGCTGAGAGAGGGCAAGGAATGTACACAGGGAGTGTGGAGAGAGGTGGGCAATACGGGCCATGGGGCCTCAGGCTTGTGTATCCTGTGCTTGTCCTTGCTGCTGTTATAGAGCTTAGATAAGGAGTGGGGCAGCCCTATATTCCTTAGTTTTTTACAAAAATATGAAATTATATTTGGAATAGGAACAGGGAAAATTGACATTTACAGGCATTTACTAACAAATTAAGTAGTAAAAGTCTCACTATGTAGCCCAGGCTGTCCTTGAACTCACGATCCTCCTGCTTCGGTGCCTAAGCACTGAGTTACCAGCATACACTCCCAGGCCCAGCCTGGTTTTCACTGTTTTTAAAGCACATCTACGTACTTATTTGCCTTGGTCACTTGTGAGGTGACACACGAGGAAACCAAGATTCAGGAGGACGGTCCAGTAGGATGGTGGCCCCTTCTCTCATCTCCCTCCAGGGCCAGGAGAGTGTAGACCCCAACACAAGGGAAGCGTTTTCCGTACATCCGTGTACATGATTCACGGAGCTGTTTTCCTTAGGATACACTCCAGGAGACCGGTACAAAGGGCTCGAGAAACTCTCAGAGTTCATGCATTTTAGTAATGAAACACCCCCAAGTTAGAGACAACCCCACCTACCGCAAACCCCTCCACACTTCCCTCACTGGACCCACCATTAGAATCACGGCTTGGTGAACAGAGATCGCCAACAGAGCCTCCTCAAGTCGGGGTCACACAGTTGTTAGACGGCCTAATACTGAGAATTTGTATCTCAGCCAATTTGTGTCTCCCTCTTCTCAAGATTTCCCATTTCCTGGCTCCAGGCGTCCCTCAACCGTGCAACTCACCCTTAACGTCGAATTCACCCCCACAGGGGCTGAGCATGGTGGTCAGGGCAAGGATCCCCAGAACCAGAGCTCTGCTGGGCGTCATCTTCTCTGGGTGGTCTCAGAAGCTGCTGTTCTGACTCCTCAAGAGATTGTGAGGATCCAGCCAAGGAGGTCTGACTTCAAACTAAACCCCGCCAGACCCAATCATAAAATTCCATCGTGATGACGTCACAGTTGCCAGGTGCAGAGTTTGTAGTGAGAGGCCTGGAGAAGGCGAAGGGGAACTCCAGGACCGCTGCAGCCTCTGCTCAGAGTGAACCTGAGGGATGCCCTGGGAAGGAGGGAGGCTCCACATCAGACTTTATCCTGTGCATGACTGTGCGGCTGGCAAGAGAGGAGGGAAGGTCTGAAAAACCTCATGGATAGGTGAACTCTTAGATAGTAATGATGTTACTTAAACTTTTGCATCTGGGCTGTATGGTCCAGGAAGTCTCCCCTAATTTACTTTTTTCCTGTTGACTCCTCAACCTCGACTCCCAGCCATTTCTCAGGCTCACATACATTTCTTTATTTCTTTCCATGGTGTGTACAGAACACTTCAGATTGTGAGTTGACCACTGATCCGGTCCCCACAAACGGTGGTGGGTCAAAGCCATTGCTCTTTCTGCTTGTGTAAACCCGGGTAGGGAGGATCTTTGCTCAGAACCCCTTATGTTTCTAGTCGGAATGCAGAGGCTTCGGGACCCACAGCCTCCATCAGGAATGCAAGATGTTTACCCCCCGACTTTTGAGTAATCTTCGTGCTCTGTGTGTTGATGTGCTGACCACATCTAAAGGAAGTTTAGGGACTCTGAACACAAAAGGAAGTTCTGTCTAGCTCGATTACTCTTAAAATATTTTTAATGTAACAATGTTCAGTGTAACAATGTATTGAAAGGCGTTCTTGTAACTTACAAAGTATTGTTGTTCCCAAACTGCTGGGTTTTCCAAATTTGTTATCCTTTTATGTGAATATTTCAGATAAATGTGAGGGCTGAGGATTAAAGTCAAGGTGACCTAGGGGATTCTGTTCTTTATAGAAGACTGAGTTTTCTGCATTCTATGGAGGTCACAAGCTCGTGATCATTTAGGATCACTTAGGATCATTCTGTCCTCGTGAGACTAGTGTGTTAGCCCTTGGTCTTCACAATGGTGAGACTGTGGAGGGGTGAGATAGGGCACCCCAGCTCCTGCCTAGGTGCTGCTTCAGCCTCAGCCTTGCTGTGGGCTTGCCTCCTTCTGGGCGAATTTATTAAGGTGATCACAGAGTTTTCCTACTTGCTCCACTTGTTGCTAGAATGAGGGAAAATTCCGTTTAGATAATGTAGGGACCAGATTTAGTGCCTGGGTTACAGTCCCCTGTCGTTCAATCGAACACCCACCCAGGTATCCGTGAAGGTATTCTGCGGTGTGATTAATTCTGTAATCAGTTGCTGTTAAGAGAGATGAGACAATCGGGATGAGCTGGCCACAGCTGGGAAGTCTTAAGAGCCAGCTGAGGCTCATTTGAAGAAGGGAAGTCACTGTCCCCTCTGCCAGCACAAGTTCTCATCTGCCCTCCTGAAGACCTCCTGCTCAGTGGCCCTCAGACCTGCTAGTTCACCCCCACATCTGTGTAAGCAAGTTCCTTGCAACAGCTTTCCTGTGTATATCCCCACTGGCTTTACTGCCTTGGTTCCAACAGGCCAATATCCGGAGAGGCCCTGTGGTTCCTGCTGGTGACTTTTCTCTTTGATTTCTCTGCTGATCTTTGCCTGGAGGCATTGACAGACCTTACTATATGTTAGATGACTTCCTGAGGGGCATCCAACAGGACACAGATGGCACACTAATGAGATGACTCCACTCATGTCTATCTTGGGGAAGCAACAAGTTTCTTGGAATTACCGATAGGATCATGAGAGAGGAGTTGCTTAGAAGCACAAGGTGACCCAGAGGCAGCCACACAGACACACACATGCACACACACACACACACACACACACACACACACACACACACACACGGCCCACCGCAGCATGAGAGCTGCATCCATGAAGTCCCCTGCACAACTTGCAGTCAGCTCCATAGGAAAGTGCCCTGTGGAAGAAAGGAGGGACAACCAAGCTGTGGTAAGTCAGGTCCCCTGCAGCTGGAGTCCCAGGTGACTGTGAGCTGCCATGTGGCTGCTGGGATCTGACGTCCTCTTCTGACCTCTGAGGGCAAGGCACACACACATGTGCTCATGTAGAAAAGCTGGCGTGCACACAAACATACAAATTAATAAATTTATGAAATAATTTTTAAAAATAAAAGCAAAGATGAACACACACAACCAAAAAATGTTGGGTACAGGAAGACAAGCTATGAGAGAGCTGGCCTAGGGGTTAAGCGCACTGACTGCAGCTATGAGAGAGCTGGCCTAGGGGCTAAGCGCACTGACTGCAGCTGCAGAGGACCTGGGCCTTCCCAGCACCACATGGGGCCACACCTGCCCCAGCTCCAGGGCACCCTCTGGCCTCCCTTGGCACCTCTATGTGTGTGGTGCACATAAACTCATGTAGGCACAAACACATACATGTAAATAAAAACAATTAAAATCTTTTAAGGGAAATATATGCTATATGGTTCCTTTTATTAGAAATCTTAAAGCAGACACATTTACTGTATAATGTAAAATAGGGATAGTGGTCAGATGTGCTAAGCACACAGTGTACTCTGTGTGAGGTATATAAAGAGTATTTCTCCGCTTTTACTTATGTGTACTTGTGTCTCTGTGTGTGGGTGTGTGCATGCAGGTGCCCAGAGTCCAGAAGAGACACTGGACCCCTGCATTTAGAGTTGCAGGCAATTGGTGCAGCAGCACCAGTGAGGGTGCGGAACTGAACTCAGGTCCTCTGCGAGAACCGTAAGTGCTCTTAACCCCTGAGCCCTCTCTCCTGGCCCCACATCTCTTTTAAATAAAGTGTTATTGGAGCATATTCTTTGTACATAGCATTAGGATTGTAAACACACTTTAATACAAGTGTGTCGTATACCTTGACCATGTTCCCCTCTACTCCCCATTTTCCTCCTCTGTTATTTTCCCCTAGACAGTATCACTCCTATCTGTTCCTACACATATGCTTTTTATCTGTATCTAGAAAAATTGTTTCTTGATAAGAGCATGAGTTATAAGACTAATTTATTTGTCAAAACTTATTGAATTAAGAACTTCTTAAGACCTCTACAAATGTTATTAATACAATAAAAGTTTCACAAAGTTTCCTAAAACTATGTCTGGTTTACAAACCATGAAATGAGAAAATGATAATGCTTTAAAGTTTTTACTGCATTTGCTTTCCTTTAGTCTCTGAATATCAGAAACACGTGAGGTTTATTCATCAGGTTTTGCTACATAAAGGGAGCTGACCAAACCTGTAAGGGCCTTCAGCTGAGTGGTGGGGTAAGATTCCCGTGACTGACGACACAGCAAAAACAAAACAAAGCAACAGCCTCACCGGGCTGGTCTCAAACATGAATCCTCCTGCTTCAGCTCTGGGAACGTGGACTTGCAGGTCCCACAGCTGCCACGCCTGGCCTGATGCTAAGGGTGTGATGGATGGCGCCATTGCTAGCATTTTGCTACTTTGTTGAAGGAGGCAGGACTGTGTGGATTAATATGATTAGTTGGTGGGCTTTTTTTAAAAATATACTTTAAGGCCTATTTATCATTCCTGTTGGTTTTCAGATTTACGCTGCTAACTATGGAATTTCTTTTATTTGACTGATATCAATCTCTATCTGGGCCCTGGGCCAGCGCTTCAGCTTTTCAGGTATTTCTAACATATTTTCACGGAACACGTCAGAAAGCTTTGTTACACATTTCCTACACGCCAGCTTCTGCAGGCTCTGTGACATGGTTGCCTTTGTACATTGGCCCTGTTCCTGTGAGCTCCAGCATCCTGTTCTTCCGGAGACAAGTGACGCGGCCCACACCTGCTCCTCATTGGCTGAAGAGACTGCGTCCAATGCCAGTGGGTTTCACTTCAGCTGAGGCTCTGGCAATGGCCCGGTTAGCTTCTGTGGTTCGCTTCTGCTTCCTGGGTGGGGACCATACACTGGATGGGGAGTTGGGGGGGGGAGCAGAGAGCCCAGCTACAGTGCAAAGCCACTCTGCTGTCCTGACGCTGTCCTTGGAATTAACTTTTTATTACAAAGTTATAATTATTATCACTGTTATAGATAAAATAACAAATGAAAACATTGTTTCCATTTAAGAACAATAAAAATAAACAGAACCCTGAAAAAAATAAGCAATGTGGTAGTGGAGAAGGCTAATTATTTTACAAAAGCACTCTAATCTGAGACTTGTGTTGAGTGTGAGTGTGTGTAGTCACTTTTCATATTGATTCCTAGAAAAACAGCCTCAACTTCATAAAACTTCATGTAGATGTTGAATGCTTTAAAATTATATATTATATTTATCTTTAAGAACATATAAATCTTTTTCAGTCCCTCCAAATTTTAATATTTTAATAATTCTTTATGTCCCTTATTGAACACACGAATTCAGATTTCTTTCTATGTGTTTAACAGAGTCCTCACCCTCCAAATAACCAGATGTCATTTCTATAGCTCATAGTGTCTGATTTTAGCATTGTTTGCACCCAGTTTCTGTAGTTTTCTTGTAATAGAAGCCTGGCTAGACAGGAGTGGGGTGGCTGAGTTTGGGGTTGGGCAGGGATATGTGGATGGGATTCAGTGATGGGTGTGTCCTTCTGATGGCTTTGTCTGGGACAAGGTTCTACAGGAGGTGAGGGTCAGCGGGGGTATGGGCACAGGGGCTGCCTTTGAGCTCTGGGCCACAGTCAAGGTCTGGAACCTGGCTGGCACACACCATGTGAAGTGAACAGGTGTCTATAAACAAGAACAACTCATAGTGACCTCTCTTCCATCGTGGGAATGCAGATGGCACTTCATTTCTGTGTCTGTTCAGTCCCAGTGAGTCAAGATCCCCCTGGTTAGCTCTGCTCTGCTTACTAAACAGCCAGTGAGGGGAGAGAGACGGAGCCACAATTAGAGTACTGGCTGCTCTTACAGAGGACCCTGCTTCAGTTCCCAGAAACCACATGGCAGCTCACAACATTTGTAACTCCAGTTCCAGGGGATCTGGAGTCTTCTCTTGGCATCCTCCAGTACTGCACACAGATGGTGCACAGTTATACAACCAGGCAAAACACCCTTACACGTAACAATAACTAAATAAACAATCTTAAACTACTTATGAGCCCCAAGTCAACGGCATTGGTTTCAGTCAGATCCTCACAGTTTAAGTCAACCAGAAAGTCTGGGCTATGTTATTGGTGAAGGTGAGGGAATGAACCTAGATCTGTCCTGCAGCTCATTCTGAAAGTGGCCACATCCTCACAGAACCAAAGCACAATGGACAACCCTCCATTCCCACTCAGTACAGAGAACTCCAGCCTTCCAGTGGCTCCTGACCCCTGAGACTTTCCTCCCAGAGACAGCAGCTCTCCTCTGCCAAGACAGTGAGGAAAAGAAGACATTGCAGTGTTACCTGTCAGTCACAATGACTGCAGTGGCCAATGATGCAGTAATTAATAATAATGACTTTGATGAAGACAACTGTCTTCTCAGTACTTCTACTTTATTTATACCTGCATAAGGTGTGGGAGGTAGAACTTTTCTGTTGGTTCCTTTGTCCACTTTACCCAGGAAGCCTAAGATCTGAGTGATGAGCCAGTCAGGCAGTTGTGATGCACTGTGGTCCTGGGGGAATTTATGCCACATTTCTCCTTGTGGGCACCACACATGGCAAAGCATCCAGCCAATTCCTCCAGAGAGTGACTCACAGGAACCTGCCACCTGCCCTCTTGGCCAACTTCCCTTTTCTGTGGACTCCTCATGTGCTTCAAAGGGCTCCTCTCTCTCAGCTCTGACACAGCATCAGGTGCACGGGTGAGTCTCTTGGTGGGTCCAGCTTCCCTCAGCTGCCTACAATGTTATGGCGTTCTAATAAGTATGCAAGGACTCAGAACAGAAATTCAGTCAGATTTGCTTAGAACTAGTATGCACTTTGAGGCTAGCAACACTTTTTAGTTTCATCAAAATGAAAACAAACATTTTTGATCCCAGACTACAAGAGGTCCAGGTTTGTGCCCAACCTGGGTCCAACCGGAAATTTCTATAGTTGCCCTGAGACTGGAACTTTCCTTCTGAAACTTTACTTCTCTAGGGAGGAAAGTATAGAAACCCCAGCAGGGCTCTATGGAGTCTCTCCTTGTGGACAGTGAGTCAGTGCGCATCAGATGGGGGACTTTCGTGTCTGCCTCTGTGAGGAATTACAGCAATGTGAGGTCTGTGAGCGATTATGGTGATGTTTCAGTTCTGAGAACAAGTAGATAAAATAAAACAGTAAAGATGGCTAAAGAATTAGACAGTGGATATGAGTGCTTAACCCAGGGAACCTGGCAATCCTGCAGTGGAGAAACAGAGGCAGAGATGCTGGCATCCCTGGGCAATGGCCTTGAAGTGAGGATCCTCAGGCCCAACCAAAACTTAGAACAGCCTCGGTTCGTGAAGGTGCCTGCCACCATACCTGGGTTCTGACTCTGGGGCCCACGTAGTGGGGGAAGAGACTGACTTTGGCAATTTGTCCTCTGACCTTAACACACATACACAATATAATAAATATATAAAATTATTATTTTGACTTTATGGATTTTATTTCCATCCAGGTCAGTGATGTATTTCCACTTATTTTTGATTTTTTTTGATAAATGCCATTTTCATTTCCTCTTGATTATATGTATTTCCTATGACAATTATTCTTTACTCCCAGGTGTTAATGACACTGATACCCTCCCTGTAGATTTGGGTGTGTCTTCTCAGCTACCAAGTCTGCCAGAGACAGCTGATATGGTCTCTCTTCCTTCCCTACTAGTTGGGAAGAAAAGTAATTAAGACAATGTCATGGCTTCATGGAGATGTTGTTTATGCAGATGTTTACGTCACTAGCCTTCCTTAACAACCACGGCCCTGGGCAAATAGCCACTTCCCACACCTGGGCAGCCTCCTTCTTCCAAGCATTAAACATATTATTTATTTTCTGAGGTTCTCAATGTAAAGTTTAGATAGAGAAATGTCTTTTGTTCTGCCCAACAATCTTCACACAAGACATAAAAAAACAAGAGAACAAAACTTCATAACTAATGGTGTTGGAGAGGAGCTCAGAGCTGTGATCACTGGGAAGGCAACTACTCTACCAGGCTTTTTTTTGGATCACTAACCAGCTCCAAACTCATGACATGGAGACTTCTTATTAATTTTGAATGCTTAGCCTAGCTTAGGACCATTTCTGGCTAGCTCTTTTAACTTAAATTAACCTGTTTCTGTTTATCTGTCTTTTGCCTTGGGTCTTTTTACTTTTCCTTCCTTCTGTGTATCTCACTTTCACTGCTTCTCCATGGCTGGCAGCTGCCTGACTCCTGGCCCCTCTTTCTCTCCCCTGTTCTCTTCTTCTCTCTCTAAATTCCTTCTCCTATTTATTCTCTCTGCCTGCCAAGCCATCCTATCCTTTCTCCTGCTGGCTTTTGGCCATTCAGCTCTTTATTAGACCAATCAGGTGCCTTAGGCAGGCAAAGTGAAATAGCAACACATCTTTTATTAAACAAACACAAAATGAATGTAACAGTCCTTCACACAGTTAAAGCAATATTCCACAGCACAAACAAATGAAACACATCTTTGCCAAGTTAAAGTAACATCCATAACACAACTATAATGAGATGATTTTTTTACAGGATGTTTACTGGGCATAAGAATCCTATATGCCCAACCTCACTCATCTCAAGGGCCCGATAGTATTCTATAGGATTGCTTGGCTGTTTTGGAATTCTCTGTGAACTTTAGAATCAGTTTAATACCTACTAAGAATCCATTTGAGGCTCTGCTGGAGGTTACATTGATTAGAAATCCTTTGGGATATTGTGATGTGGTCTTCCAGTCTATGAGCTTGGTGTGTCTTTCTGTTAATTTTTATTTTAACTTCTTTCAATAGCATTCTGCAGTTCTTAGAGTACTAGTCAGTTTAGCACTTCCTCTGTTAAATTTGAAACCATTGTAAATTGAATCATTTTCTTGATTTCATTTTTGGGTCATTCACTACAAATACATAGTGCAATTTATTTTAATTTTTATTGAAATTGGTTTTCAGGCATTTCCTTTTTCTGTAGTAATTTTCAGTTGCTGAAATGACCAATAGCAATATAATTAAAAGATTAGTGTTTCCTAGTATTTACCTTGTCACAGGAACAAGCTAAGTGTTAATATGTAATTCAACCCACCCATTTTATTATAGTCATGAAGAAACATGTTCAACACACTAGCATTCTTTCATCCTCTTCCACAATTACACCCGAGCTGCAGAGTAACTGATGAGGTGGAATATCGGCTTCTATTGGAAGGTAGTGGAGGGGAAGCACTGCATCCAGATGTGGTGAACTCACAGTAGGAGGGTGCGGAGGGAAGCACTGCATCCTGATGTGGTGAACTCACAGCACGAGGGTGCGGAGGGAAGCACTGCATCCAGATGTGGTGAACTCACAGCACGAGGGTGCGGAGGGGAAGCACTGCATCCAGATGTGGTGAACTCATAGCATGAAGGTTCACAGGACTTCTGTCCAGACACTCTGACAAACTAAGGTTTTTAAAATTTTGTTTTCATTTTACATATAAGAGTATTTTGTCCGCATGTATGTTTGTGTACCACATGCATGTAGAGCCCAAGGAGGCCTAAAAAGGTGATTGACTCTCCTGGTGCTCGAGCTACCGATGTTTGTGAGCTGCTCTGTGGGTTCCTGGAATCCTCTCCAGAACCTCTGGGAGAGCAGCCTGTGCTCTTAACAACTGAGACATCTCTTTAGCCCCCAAACTAACATTTTTTTTAATTCCTAGAATTTGGGTTTAGGCAGAACTGGGTTTGAACTATTAAAAAAATATTTCTTTGTATCATTAAAGATGATTAATTCTTAGTGTCATGCTCAATTAATTCATTAAAAATATTTATTCAGTACCAGAAACTGTCATAGGCAACAGATAACAAAACAACAACAACAACAACCAAACAAACAATATAGAGTTCATGTGGTGATTAGCTGGGATGAGAGGGTGGGCAGGGCTGGTCCCTGATAACAGGACTCCAACTCACTTTGTCCTATGACAGTCAGGTGACCATGGACTTTTCCAGTTCCCACCTCATCCACCCAGGTGCCAATGCAACCTTACAGGGAGTGCTGACATCACAGTCACTTCCTTCCCCTAACACTGACCAGGGACTTCCCAAAGATGCATGAAGAATGTCCCATGCCCTTCCCACCCCTGCTTATATCACACACGACATCCTCTCTGCTTGGCTTCGTGACCAAGCTGCGGTCTCCCTCCTTTCGGCCCTGCAGATTTTCCTTTTCAGCTTGTCAGAGGCCACCCACCCCCTCTGCCTGTCCCTCATCCTCCTCCTGCACACTTTCTCTTCAAGATCTGCACCAGCTCAGACTTTCTTAGCAGTCATATCTGCTGGAAACAAGTGACGCTGCTCTTATCTCTATTTCTATTGGTCCAAGGAAAGCCTGTGGCTTTCTTAAAAGGCATCAGTGCAGAAAATGCTGGACTATTTTCCCAAATAGGAACAGAACTGAGACCTGTGAGGTGGATTCTGGTTTTGAGGGTTGGGCCTGTGACGGCTGCCTCTGAGGAAAAAAATCATAAAGAGGGTAGGTGGGGAGGGAAGGAGGGAATGCCCATCTCAGAAGGCTCATCTTTCTCTAGTCTTCAAGTTATATTTTCTAGCACAATTTTGAGAATATTGGCTACTCAGTAAATCCAAACCCTCCATTCCACCTGTCACTCACTTGCCTTACAACTGCCTTGGAATTCCAGATGATTTCTGGCTGGTTCCCACTGTCCTCAGGTACACAATTTACCTTTTCCAGCTGGTTCCACTCTGTGCATTGCCTTTCATTTCTTAAGAATGACCGGACTCTTCCTGTCACACGCCCCTGTGACACCCTGTGACATCACTGTGCTGTTGTTTCCCTAGGTTTTTTTCTGTTTTGCTTGTTTTTTTTTTTTTGAGACAGGATGTCCCAGGCTGGCTTCAAACTCACTACATGGGCTAGGTCAATCTTGAGTTTCTGATTCTCCCCTCCCCAATGCTAGACTTATAGGTGTGTGTTTGATTGTAAGCATCACCCAACCCCGGGCATCAATCTTTGGAAGCCCCCTCCTCCTGGGAGTGGCTATTGAGGGTGCCGCGGAGAAAAGAAACACATGAGCTCAGGGTCTTGCATGGTCTCTCCCTCTCTGTCCCCTCCCCCCCATGCTCCTAGCCACCCAGGAATGCTGCATTTATTAAACATGGGCATCTTTTATTCGGTCTAATCTAGTCTGACTGGAATTATTTGCATCAGCAAAGAGGCTTGTCTTAAGAATTATTCCCAACAGTGTGTGCTACCGCTCTTGGTTCATGCAATGCTAGGGAATTGAACCCAGGCCTTTGAACATCCTAGGCTGGCACTCTACCAACTGACTTTCTCTCAAGCACACAGAGCTACAATTTAAAAGTCTTTATTGTTCTCGTGGACTTATACATAGTAAACAACTTCACCAGCTCTCGCAGACTCATAGTCCCCAAATCTGTACTCTTGCTTTGTAAACAAACCTAATGTAGCTCTAGATGCATGTTGTCATCACTGCACATTTGTGTTGGGATCTCCAGCTCAGGCCCCATTCCAAACCCAGCCCCCAGCGAGTCAAGCAGCAGCTCCTCCCCCTGAAATGCTCAAGACCAGGCCAAAAGGCACTCGGGAGTTCAAGGCCAGCCTGGTCTACAAGAGCTAGTTCTAGGACAGGCACCAAAAACTACAGAGAAACCCTGTCTCGGAAAAAAAAAGACAGGGTCCCCACCTTCCACTTGGTCCCCGCTCATTGTTTCTCCTCTTTCCCTTGGACTACCTGGGAATGCTTTGCTCATATAAAACCCTGAACTTTAATTTGGCTTCATTGGTTTATTCTTTCAGCGGAGTTACCCACTACTGGTCTACCTGGGGTGATAGGTTTACTTGTCAATTTACACTGGCTCTGGAGTCCCAGAAATTGAGATTAGCTGACCCCAGTCCCACCTGTGATGCCATTGCCCTGAAGATGCTTGCATAATTACAGCACCCGCACATTAAACATGAAGGAAAAATGCTATACATATCTTCTCTTTCCTTTATTGTTTTTCCTTTTCCCCTGAGATATGGTCTAATTCTATAGTCCGAGGTTGGCCCTTGAATTTATGGCAATCCTCCTGCATTTGTGGATTACCAGCATGAACCACTGTACCAGGCTTACACTTTCCTTTCAGATGTGCTCCTATTCCTGTGAACTTCACACTGTGATGTGTCACTTGCAGGGCTGTTACACAGAGTCAATGAGGTGACTGCCTCACAGGACCTACAGATTCACCTCCCAGCAGCATTCCATCACCACCATCTCCTCCCACTTGGTGCTGGGTGGGGGTTTCCTGACACAGCTCCCGGATTCCACAGTTGACATCCACCCAGTGCTTGAAGTGAAAAATAGGGCATCCTTAGCAATCTGAGCTACACCCTGTTCCTCCCACCAGCCCCAGGTACTAGACCTGCCTCCACCTCGGATCACATCAGCCATCTCTACTTGTCAGGGTGTTCTGTGTAGCATGGGTCGGTTGAAGAAAGAAGGCATTCCATGATGGGATTTTACAGGCTTTCTGACAGCAGGAAGGTCCAGCCTCTGATGTACTGAACCCTGAACAGCTGTACAACTGTGCATTTATTGATTGTTACAAAAAAACAAAGTTGTTTTTCTTGGAAAAAGTATTTCCTCATGCCAAGGAATCTAATCTAATCTATATGTCTCTCGAAAGGAAAGCATCTCATGCCCTCATGACTTTAGTCATTTATTTTGTATGATTTTCAATGCACAATAATACTAGGGCCTCAGATGTGCCAGGGCATCTTGTGACCAAAATCATGTCAAGGCTGCAACACCCTGTTGACTGAGGTTTCTGTCCCACCCAGTTCCTGCAGTCATTAAGTCCTAATGAAATCACACATTAATTATAACCTAATTGGCCTAGTATCTCAGGCTTCTTATTAACTCTTATAACTTCTATTAGCCCACAATTCTTGTCTGTGTTAGCCATATGGCTTGGTACCTTTTTTGGTGAGGCAGTCACATCTTGCTAGCTCTGTGTCTGGCTTCCTCTGTGTCCACTGTAGACTGAAACTTCCCTCTTCTCAGAATTCTTGTTGCCCCGCCTCTACTTCCTGCCTGGCTACTGGCCAATCAGCATTTATTTAAAATACAAATGACAGGGTACAGACCATTGTCCCACAGCCACACTACAGTAAAACACTTCTACAAATCACGGAGAACAATCCCTGTTTTCCACAAAGATTCTTTACTGTTCACCATAAGGATTCTTCAAGGTCAAAGTACTTCTAGAAAAGAGTTGTTCATTCTAATGTGTCCCTCGGATACAGCGAGTCTTCTAAGTTCCTACATTCCCCCTTTTGTTTACGCTAATTTACTTAGGTTGAAGATTATGCAGGCTCACAGTGAAGACAGCCTTTTCTCTTCTGTGCTGTCTCATTGTCTTATGCATGTAAATCAGAAAAACATTTGATACTTTGTAAATTTATCATAGCAAAAACAAGCATAACAAGCACTAGGACAAGAAACCTATTAAAGTGATTCACAGGATTAAATGAGCTATGGGATCTGCAGACTTTCCTAACATCCATTCAGATACACCAGGTAAGTTATTTAATAAGGTTTCCTCGATTTCTTGTTGTAAATCATACATCATTTGAGAATCATTAGGGTGACTCGACAGATGCATTTTAACCTTTTCCTGATCATACTTGCTTTCATTAAACTCTAGAGGTATAATACAATAAGTTGTACAATCACATTTTAATTTAATTTGTTCCTTTGAAGTCTCTTACTGACCTCCCCAAAGGAGCACAGCTTGTCTTAAGTCAGCTATTTCATTAACTATCCCACCACCTATTTTATTCTGTTGAGCCCAAAGTTTTCTAGAACTCTGATGTCAGTCTCTAACAAATTAGGAGTTCTAATTTCTTCATGAAGGGCACGCCAGCTGTTGTAGAGTAGCAATCAATGCAATAATTCCCATACCTTCAGCAATAGTCAGTCCAATCATCCCATGTGTTCTCGATATTCTTTCAGTGAGTTTCTGGACTAGAATAAGCACAGGGTTAGTCTTGCCATGGTCTCAACAGCTTCACTGGAATCCAGACTGCTTGTCTTGCTCTAAGAATATGTAAACTTTCAGAAGTGACATCCAATAAAATATTAGCATCAATGCAGGCATAGAGAGTACAATGTTTATAAGTGATACTATAATTATTACGGTGCCATTGTATAGACCCCATCAGTAATATATAAGGTAATGGGACACACGATACCAAAGTGTGCTCTTGATTCAATTTGAAGGACAAAGTGTACTCACCATCATAAACATTTAACTTTTCTTTCCATAGTTTAAGATGGCATAAGGCACTTGCAAATTCCCAAAAATCAGTCTGAACTGAATTGTCAAATTGTAATATAGGACCTGATGTTCCAATGCCATGCCATTGGCTAGGTTCATCAACAGTAGAACTCATTTCTACAGTTCCATTCAAACTATACCTCTGCCTTCTTAACTCTGAATGAGAATATTTTTTCTTGAGGGAAACCATAACGATGCCAATCAATGACGTCTCTGTGGGAGACATTAATACGCACTCAAGGTTTCTCACCTTTACATTATTGCCAATGTACCCAGTCAGATTCCTTGTTGGTAACACACATCCCACAAGACGGTAGATTTATGGAACTAGTAGCATTAATTTCCTGTCCTCTAGAACCAGATGCATGAAGCATATAAAATTTGTTCTGGGCAGTAGTATGATTAACTATAGATAACCAAGATTGAAAAGTTACATTAGACAGTGAGTTCCAGGACCCATACAAATAGGAATTCCTTGCACTTCCACAGTGTAATTTGTAATTTCCTTACCCACTTCCTCATGCTTAGCAGGCCCTCTGTGGTCATAAGGACCAGGTAGCCAAGAGGATTCATTGACCACAACAGGAATATCCATATCTTTCCAACTTACTCCTTTGTTAATTTGAGGATTGGGAATAGAAGCCCTGTAAGTATAATTAGTACCTGTTATTTGTACAGTTACCACAGACAGCATAGCTACAATGTTGTAGCGTTCAAAGGTTTCTTGGTCAATAGTCAAGAAATAGCAATAGCAATAGCCAACTACTGCTTCTCCTTCTTCAGTCAGTCTCTTAAGCTGTCCCTATGTAGGAGTATCCACTGTCTGCTTCAAAGGTTTTGTGCCTTTTCTCCCCAGAGCTGTGTTACTCATGTCGGCAGCCAAGGCATTTGGGAGACGCTCCTGCTCATGTCTAAGTTTTATTAATTTAGATGGCATCCACAACTTCTTGTCTTCTGCAGAAACACAAGCATAACCTCGACCCTATTGTAACACCTTTCCCATCTTCCATACTGATGTCAAGGCGTCCTTGTATTACACAGGCTGTTAAACACAACATTCAGCAGTCTGTTGTTATTGTTGTTGTTGTTGGCTCAATGCCTTTCAGAAGCTGTTGTCTCTGTTTCCTTAACATTGAAAAAATTTAGAGTTAGTATTACATAACGCATTATGTAATCTATCTTTGGGAGTCCTCATATCTCCTTTTGTTTTATAACAATCTTTTTAAGAGTGGGATTAGATCTTTCAACAACTGCTTATCCTGTAGGGTTACATAGTATTCCTGCAATGTGTTTTCTGTTATGCTATGCAAAAAATTTTCATTTTTCTGGAAACATAAGCAGGAACATTGTCAGTTTTAATTTGGATCGGTTTGCCCATTACAGCCATTGTCTCTAACAAATGTGTAATTACAGAATCAGCACTTCAGGCAGATGCCCACTGAAATCCAGAGCATTTATCAATGGTATAAGGAATATATTTTCATTCTCCAAATTCTGCTAAATGAAGTATATCAATTTGCCAAATTTCATTTCTTTGAGTACCCTGAGGATTACTTCCTGTATGTAAAGGAAACTGATTATACAAAGACCAATTAAGACACTTTTATAATTTCTTTAGCTTATTGCCAGATTATGGAAATTTTTCTTTAAACCTTTACTATTAACATGATATTTTAAAGTGAAATTCTGAAGCTTTTAATACATCTTCTTTTGATAAGTGAACAGTTCCTTCATTTCCTTTTGCTAATGGCTCAGGCAATACAGTATAAGACCGAATATAGGTAATATAAAGTGGGAAATTCCTTTCTCAGACTGCCTTTTGCAGTTGTATAAATAATAAAGTTAATTCTGAATTATTGGGAATAGTTCAGCAGCCTCAATCTGTAATAAAACCCATTTTGCATATTGAGAATAAGTATATTAAGAGATTCATTAAAGTCTAATAAAACCTCTAGAATGGCATATAACTCTGATTTTTGAATGGAAGCATATGGACATTGAATTACTTTATTTATGTTTCTTGTTTCATAACCAGCCATCCCTAATTTATTTGCATCAGTATAGAATGTGAGAGCCCAGAAAGAGGTGTTCTTTCTTTTCACTATGCTGGGAAGAACACAGTCAGTTGTTCTTATGAACTTAAGTCTTTTACTTTGTGGGTATTTGCTGTTGATTTCACCTAAATAATTGCTACCGGCTCCTTTCTAGTCATCCTTAATCACCCACAATTGCACAATTTCAGCATTAGCATAGGGTACTACAATCACAGCTGCATCCATTGTCTTCCCTTTATGATTAATTCAGAAACCTTTTCATTGTAGGTTTTTAACTTTTAACTCTGTTTATGAGCTGAAAATATCCATTCTAAAATATTACCTTCTCTTTGCACAGTTAGTCCAGTAGGGGAACGGGTAGAAGGTAAATAACCAAAACACACTCAGTTGTGAGATCTAATCAATCTATTTAGGCATTCTGTATTTTTTGTTCTACTTGGGCCATTTCCTTTTCTGCTTCTACTGTTAAATACCTTGGACTGTTTAAATCTGAGTCACCTTGCAAAATCTGAAGCAAATTACTTAATTTTTGAGTATACAACCCAATGGTAGGATGCAACCAATTAATATCTCCCAGTATTTTTTGAAAGTCATTAAGAGTATGCAATTGATCTCTTCTAATCTGTATCTTTTGCGACTGAATTCTCTGTTTCCTCAGTTTAAATCCTAAATAATTAAGAGAATTTTCCTCTTTAATTTTTTCAGGAGCAGCTTGCAATCCGGACTGGGGTGAGATCTGCCGTTACTCAATAAACACCTTTTCAGGACACCAGTGTCAACCGGATTGGGGTGAGATCTGCCGTTACTCAATAAACACCTTTCCAGGACACCAGTGTCAACCGGATTGGGGTGAGATCTGCCGTTACTCAATAAACACCTTTTCAGGGTACCAGTGTTGGGGTGAGATCTGCCGTTACTCAATAAACACCTTTTTCAGGGTACCAGTGTCAACCGGATTGGGGTGAGATCTGCCGTTACTCAATAAACACCTTTTCAGGACACCAGTGTCAAAGGCAGCTATTAAGATACCTTCATATAATGATACATAATAGACCAAGGAAATTGTTTACATATCATTTCCAGTGGTTGATTTACAAAATATTGATAAAGTTGAACTGTTTAACATTCCCTGGGGAATAATCTTCCAATGACATTGTTTTTACTGAACATTATTATAAGTAGTTACTGTAAAAGCAAAATTTTCTCTATCTGTTCTTGTAAAGACATAGTAAAGAAGCAAACTTTTAAATCAACAGTTATTATAGTCCAGGCCTTAGATAATAAAGAAGGTGAAAGAATTCCAGGCTGTAAAAGACTCACGGGTTGAATTACTCTGTTTACAGCTCTCAAAT
This sequence comes from Ondatra zibethicus, assembly GCA_004026605.1. Classification (NCBI taxonomy): domain Eukaryota; kingdom Metazoa; phylum Chordata; class Mammalia; order Rodentia; family Cricetidae; genus Ondatra; species Ondatra zibethicus. Next base: position 19,753 of record PVIU01008741.1, read on the forward strand.
CAGTTAACATTCATCATTTTCAGATTTCTTCTCTATTACAAATGTAGGAGAATTCCAAGCACTTGTAGTTTCCTCAGTGTGCTTGACATCTAGCTGTTCCTGTACCAGTTGCTCAAGTACCTGCAATTTTTCTTTAGTTAAGGGCCACTGCCCCACTGATACAGGCTTATTAGTTAGCCGTCTTAAAGGCAGAGCTGTTGGGTTTCTGGCAGTGGTTATTTTATAACAAGAAAATTGTGGAGATAATGGTAAATGTTTTCCTACTGCTAAATTCAAAGCAGCACTTCCTGAAGTAGCATGCATTAAATCTCCCATATGAGCCTAAGTTCCCCTGGTTGCTCTGTTGATGAACAAACCATTGCTGACAGGATATTGCTGGCTTATGTTGTTTAGTCCTGGGCCCTACCCTAAGCCTCTTATCTGGTTTCCCAGTGAAAGAGTGCTTTGTGCATCTCTAACTGCTCCACATTCATTAGTCCAGTGTCTGCCTTTCCCATATCTCTTACAAACTCCTGAAGAGAAAACCCCTTTGCCTTGTGTACATTCAAGACAAACATTCCCTTTTGTAATTGCTTACCAACAGTCTTTCTTTAAAAATCCCAGTTTCACACCACTGTGGAACAATGGTCTGTATTCTGTCAATTATATTTTAAATGAACACTGATTGGTCAGTAGCCAGGCAGGAAGTATAGGTGGGGCAACCAGGCAGGAAGTACAGGCAGGACAATGAGAATTCTAGGAAGAGGGAAGTTCATTTTGCAGTCCTGACCCCGCCACAGAAGAAGTAAGATGTGACTGCCTTGCCGAATAAGGTACTGAGCCATGTGGCTAACATAGACGGGAATAATGGGCTAATATAAATTATAAGAGTTAGTAAGAAGTCTGAGCTACTAGGCCAATCAGTTTATAACTAATATAGACCTCTGAGTGATTTCTTTGGGACTTAACGACTGCAGGAACCGGGCAGGACAGAAACCTCAGTCAATATCCCACAGTTAAAACATTGAGTATTGTGAGGTTAAATACCTGTAGCCAAGGCCTGCCCAATAATATTGAGATTGTGAGTGGTAGATCCAGTGTCAGCAGTGGCTCTGACCCAGTCCTCGAGAGGAGCTCCCGGAGCTTTCAAAGGCCTTAGGGCTTTCTGGTTTCCCTCTCAGCTTCTTTATCCTTTGTGTATAGGAGGGCTACTGATTTTTTTTAGTTGACCTTGTATCCTGCCACATCTCTGAAGGTATTTATCAGCTGTAGGAGTTCTCTGGTAGAGATTTGGGGTCACTTATGTACACTGTTATATCATCTGCCAATAACGAAAGTTTGACTTCTTCCTTTCCAGTTTGAATCCCCTTCATCTCCTTTTGTTGTCTTACTGCTATTGCTAAAACTTCAAGAACTATGTTGAAGAGATATGGAGAGAGTGGACAGCCTTGTCTTGTTCCTTATTTTAGTGGAATCGCTTTGAGTTTCTCTCCATTTAATTTGATGTTAGCTGTCGGCTTGCTGTATATTGCCTTTATTATATTTAGATATGATCCTTGTATCCCGAATCTCTCCAAGACCTTTATCATGAAGGGGTGTTGAATTTTGTCAAATGCTTTTCCAGCATCTAATGAAATGATCATATGTTTTTTTCTTTCAGTTTATTTATATGATGGATTAATTGATAGATTTTCATATGTTGAACCAGCCCTGCATCTCTGGGATGAAACCTACTTGATCATAAAGGATGATTTTTTTGATGTGTTCTGGGATTCGGTTTGCCAGTATTTTATTGAGAATTTTTGCATCCATATTCATGAGTGAGATTGGTCTGTAATTCTCTTTTTTGGTTGAGTCTTTGTGTGGTTTTGGTATCAGGGTAACAGTAGCCTCATAAAAAGAATTTGGCAATATCCCTTCTGTTTTTATTATGTAGAACACTTTGAGGAGTATAGGTATTAGCTCTTCTTGGAAGTTCTGGTAGAATGCTGCACTAAAACCATCAGGCCCTGGGCTGTTTTGGGTTGGGAGGTTTTAGATGACAGCTCATATTTTCTTGCAGCTTATAGGTCTATTTAATTTGCTCAGAGAAACATCACTTTTCACAATAGCCACAAATAACATAAAATATCTTGGGGGTAACACTAACCAAGGAAGAGAAAGACCTATTTGACAATAACTTTAAGTCTTTGAAGAAAGAAATTGAAGAAAATACCAGAAAATGGAAAGATCTCCCATGCTCTTGGAAAGGAAGAATCAACATAAGAAAAATGGCAATCCTACCAAAAGTAATCTATAGATTCAATGTAATTCCTATCAAAATCCCAAGACAATTCTTCGCAGATATTGAAAGAACAATAATCAACTCCATATGGAGAAACATAAAACCCAGGATAGCCAAAACAATCCTATACAATAAAGGAACTTCCAGAGGCATTGCCATTCCCTGACATGAAGCTTTATTACAGAGCTACAGTAATTAAAAACAGCTTTGCACGGGCATAAAAACATAGACGTTGACCAAAGGAATCGAATTGAAGACCCAGATATTAATCCACATACCTATGAACACCTGATTTTTGACAAAGAAGCTAAAATTATACAATGGAAAAAAGAAAGTATCTTCAACAAATGGTGCTGGCATAACATGTAGAAGAATGAAAATAGATCCATATCTATCACCATGCATAAAACTCAAGTCCGAATGGATTAAAGACCTCAATATAAATCTGACCACACTGAACCTGGTATAAGAGAAAGCAGGAAGTAGCCTTCAATGCATAGGCACAGGAGACCACTTCCTAAATATAACCCCAGTAGCCCAGACACCAAGAGCAACAATAAATAAATGGGACCTCCTGAAACTGAGAAACTTCTGTAAAGCAAAGGACACAGTCAATAAGACAAAACTGCAGCCTACTGAATGGGAAAAGATCCTCACCAACCCCACATCAGACAAAGGACTAATCTCCAAAATATATAAAGAACTCAAGAAATTAGACATTAAAATTCTAAATAATGCAATTGAAAATGGAGTACTGAACTAAACAGGGAATTCTCAACAGAAGAATTTCAAATGGCCAAAAGATACTTAAGGAAATGTTCAAATTCCTTGGCTATCAGGGAAATGCAAATCAAAACAACTCTGAAATACCATCTTACACCTGTCAGAATGGCCAAGATCAAAAACACTAATGATAGCTTATGCTGGAGAGGATGTGGAGCAAGGGGAACAGCCATCCATTGCTGGTGGGAATGCAAACTTGTACAACCACTTTGGAAATCGGTATGGCGGTTTCTCAGAAAATTGGGAATCAACCTACCTCAGGATCTAACAATTCCACTCTTGGGAATATACCCAAAAGGTGCGCAATCATACTACAAAAGCATCTGTTCAACTATGTTCATAGCAGCATTATTTGTAATAGCCAGAACCTGGAAACAACCTAGATGCCCATCAACTGAAGAATGGATAAAGAAAGTGTGGCACATTTACACATTAGAGTACTACTTACTCAGCAGTAAAAAACAATGACATCTTGAATTTTGCATACAAATGGATGGAATTAGAAAACACTATCCTGAGTGAGGTAACCCAGACCCCCCAAAAATAAATATGGCATGTACTCACTCATAAGTGAATACTAGCTATAAACAAAGGACATTGAGCCTATGTTCATGATCCTAGAGAAGCTAAGTAATAAGCTGAATCCCCCCCAAAACGTATATATAGACCCACCTGGAAATTGGAAACTGACAAGATCTCCTGACAAAATTGGGTGTATGGGGGCAGGAGGTGGGGGGGGAAGGAGAAAAGGAGGGGAGAAGCTGAGGGCTGAATAGAATTTGAGGGAAAGGGATAGTGGGATGGAGGAAGGATAGACATGAAAGCAAGGAAAGGGATATCTTGGTTGAGGGAGCCATTATGGGGTTAGCAAAAAATCTGGCTCTAGAAAAATTCCCAGGAATCCACAAGAATGACACCAGCTAAGACCCTAAACAATAGAAGAGAGGGTGCCCGAACTGCCCTTGCCCTGTAGTCAGACTGATATCTTAAATATCACCATAGAACCTTCATCCCACAACAGATGGAAACAGAGGCAGAGACCCACATTGGAGCACTGGACTGAGTTCCCAAGGTCCAGTTGGAGAGTAGAAGGAGTGAGAATATGAGCAAAGAGGTCAAGACCATGAAGGTTTCATCCACTGAAACAGTCTACCTGAGCTAATGGGAGCTCACCAACTCCAGCTGGACTGGGAAGGAACAAGCATAGGACCAAACTGGTCCATTTGAATGTGGCTGACAGTTGTATGGCTGGGGAAGACTGAGGGGCCACTGGCAGTGGCACTGGGATTTGTCTCTGTTGCATGTACTGGTTTTTTGGGATACTATTCTCTTTGGATGTATACCTTGCTCAGCCTAAATGTAGTAGGGAGGGCCTTGGACTTTCCACAAAGCAAAGTGCCTTACCTCTCTTTGAATTAGAGGGCCGGGTGGTGGATCTGTGGAGGGAATGGGAGGAGAGGAAGGAGTGGGAATTTTGATTGGTATATTAAAAAAAAAACTAATAAAAAAGAAAAAAAACCTTATGACTTTCTGACATTCTCTATTGGCATTTTTAAAAGCCAAAGACTCATCCAAAACCTACCTAACATCAGGATCAGCCACCTCTCTATGTGCTGCTAAAGTTAATCTTTGTAAAAAAATCAGTATAAGCTTCTCCTGAATGTTGTGTAATTTTTGTCAATGAAGTAGTTCTTCTCTCTGGCTCTTCAACGTTGTCCCAGGCCCTCAAACCTGCTACAAGATATTGTACAATAGTTGCATCATCAAACTGTACTTGTCTTTGTAAGTCAGTATACGATCCTCACCCAGTAATTGATCCTTCAGTATGTTTACTCCTCCAGCCTGATTATGCTGTTCCATGGCTGATTCTTCCTCTCTTTACCAAGTTAACCATTGTAATTGAGGACCAGCTTCTAGTATAGCTTCCATGAGGTCCTGCCAATCTTGTGAAATAACTCTATTCTGTGTAGCCTTCCCTCCTGTTCCTTCCTAAAGATGCCTCTCTTTCCTGGCTCCATTCACAAAACTCAGTACCTGCACTCTGAGCCCTAGCTTCATGTCAAGGGCCCATTCTGCTGTTTCTTGCCTTCAGAACTGTCTTCCTGGACTGAAGCGATAGCTCAGTGGGTCACCTGTTGCCATAAAAGCACAAAGAAAGTCTCTAACCCCAGCACAGGATGTGGAGTGAAGACAGGTAGATGTGAAGGCCATGGCGGATGGCCAATGGTGGGCTCGAGGTTCCGTGAGAGACCCTGACTCAAAAAAAATAGTAAGGTGGAGAATGATCGAGGAAGACAGGTGATGCCAATGCCAAACTAAAACCTACCCCAGCCTTAATCTAACCTTAACCCTAACCTACTTCTAACAGCCCACTGGGTTTGATCTGTACTCACTTCTCTCATACATTTTGAAAGAAATTCAAAGTGTCGCAGTCTTATCTGTAGATATTTCAGTGTGCGTCTCTAGAGTATAAACATCTGAGGTATGTAGCCCCAAGGCCATTATCACACCAAAACACTTAGCAATAAGTTCTTAGGTCCAGTCGCTCAGTGCTCAGATCTCCACAGTCTACACAATCTGATTGGTTGATGTCCTTTCAACCTCCACGTGTCTACTGACTTAAAATTCCCACCGTGCTGTTTGTTGAAGGAATATGAATTTTTGTCCTGTGGTGTTGCCTGTGGTCTGGGTTCTGTGAGTTGAAACTCTGTAGTATTGCTCCAGTGTGTACCTTTCAACTCTATGTTCTATCCACTTGTAGATAATATGGAAAATGTAGGATTCAGCAGTTCCCTTGTTATGGTTATGGCTGTTTTTTGTTTTATTTATTTATTTTGTATACAACATTCTGCCTCCATCTACACCTGCACACCAGAAGAGGATTCTAGATGTCATTATAGATGGTTGTGAGATACCATGTGGGTGCTGTGAACTCAGGACCTCAGAAGAACAGCAGTGCTCTTAATCTCTGCACCATCCCTCCAGCCCAGGGCTGTGTTCTTTATCTGGGAGAGACAGCATATCTTGTTTTCTCAGTACTGTTGTCTGCTACTGATGCTTAATGCCTGCATTTATTCAATTATCAGGGTTCAAAATAGTATTGCTGACCTAGGACAGTGAGGACCTGAGGAAACAAGCTCCACCAGGAGCAGAAGCCAGGAGCAAATCCAGTCCTGGGAGCCAACCCAGTCCTGGAACACTGGCAGACCAGGATTGAGCCAGTGACCTGACTCAGAGTTTGCGATATCCACTGGAACCGGAGTGAGACTGAACCAGCTACCTAGGACACAGAGAGAACAAGCTCCACCAAGAGCAGAAGCCAGGAGCAAATCCAGTCCTGGGACACTGGCAGACCAGGATTGAGCCAGTGACCTGACTCAGAGTCTGTGATCTCCACTGGAACCGGAGTGGGACTGAACCAGCTACCCAGGACAAGGAGAGAGCGGGCTCCACCAGGAGCAGAAGACAGGAGCAAATCCAGTCCTGGAACACTGGCAGATCAGGATTGAGTCAGTGACCAGATCCAGAGTCAACAATCTCCACCTAAAGAAAGATATGCCTATGAAGATACAAGAAGCTTACAGAACACCAAATAGACTGGATCCAAAAAAAAAAGTCCTCTCACCACATAATAATCAAAACACTAAACACACAGAGTAAAGAAAGAATATTAAGAGCTGCAAATGAAAAAGGCCAAGTAATATATAAAGGTAGACCTATCAGAATTACACCTGACTTCTCAGTGGAGACAATGAAAGCCCGAAAGTCATGGTCAAGCATTATGCAGACATTAAGAGACCACGGATGTCAGCCCAGACTAATATACCCAGCAAAACTATCGATTACCATAGAAGGACAACACAAGATATTCCATGACAAATCTAGATTTCACCAATACTTAGCCACAAACCCAGTCCTACACAAAATACTAGAAGGAAAACTCCAACCCAAGGAAGATAGCTACACCAACAAAAACACAGACAATTGATGATCTCATTACAGCAAATCCCGAAGAAGAGAAAAACACACAAATTAACATCACCAAAGATGAAAACTAAATTAACAGGAAATAGCAATCACTGGTCATTAATATCCCTTAATGTAAATAGACTCAACTCACCCATAAAAAGGTACAGGCTAACAGATTGGATACAAAAACAGAATCCATCCCTCTTCTGCATACAAGAAATGCATCTCAACCTCAAAGACAGATATCGTCTTAGAGTAAAGGGTTGGGAAAAAATATACCAATCAAATGGACCTAATAAACAAGCAGGTGTAGCTATCCTAATATCTAACAAAATAGAATTCAAGTTAAAATCAGTCAAAAGAGACAAGGAAGGACATTTCATATTAGTCACAGGAAAAATCCATCAAGAGGAAATTTCAATATTGAACAGCTATGCCCCAAATACAAGGGTACCCTCATATGTCAAAGAAACACTTTGAAAGCTTAAATCATATATTAAACCCCACACACTGATAGTGGGAGACTTTAACACTCCCCTCTCACCACTGGACAGGTCAATCAGACAAAAAATGAACAGAGAAATAAGAGAACTAACAGATGTTATGACTCAAATGGACTTAATAGACATCTATAGAATATTCCATCCAAACAGAAAAGAATATATCTTCTTCTCAGAACCTCATGGAACCTTCTCAAAAATTGACCACATACTGGGTAACAAAACAAACCTCAACAAATACAAAAAATTGGAATAACCCAATGTACCTTATCAGATCACCATGCTTTAAAACTAGAAGTCAACAGCAATACCAATTCCAGAAAACCCACAAACACATGGAAACTAAACAATGTTCACCTGAATAATCAATGGGTCAAGGAAGAAATAAAGGGGGAAATTAAAGACTTCCTAAAATTCAATGAAAATGACCACACAACATACCTAAATTTATGGAACACAATGAAAGCAGTGTTAAGAGGCAAGTTCATAGCACTAAACACCTACATAAAGAAGCTGGAAAAATCCCACACTAGTGAATTTACAGAACAATTGAAAACTTTAAAACAAAAAGAAGCAAACTCACCTAAGAGAACTAGATGGCAGGAAATAATCAAATTGAGAGCTGAAATGAACAAAATAGAAACAAAGAAAACAATACAAAAAAATTGAATGAGACAAAGAGTTGGTTCTTCGAGAAAATCAACAAAATCAACAAACCACCATGGAATGTGACCCCACATTCCATGAGCTTCCTGTCTTTGCCTCCACCCAAGCAGGACTTACAGAAGTGGTTTTTAAACATAAAGCAAAGAAAGCCAGCCTACAACCACAATCCCTGAGAACCTAGACAACAATACGGACACTAAGAGAGACTTACATAGATATAATCTACGTGGGAAGTAGAAAATACAAAAAGACAAGATCTCCTGAGTAAATTGGGAGCATGGGGACCTTGGAGGAGACTGGAAGGGGGAAGGGAGAGGCAGGGAGGGGAGCTCAATAAATATCATGGAAAAAAATAAAGGAAAAAAAAAAGAAAATATGATAGCATGTAGTTGCTGGGGAAGCAAGATTGTTGTGGGAGGTCTTTCTGCCTATGTGTTGTTTTTATTGGTTAGTGAATAAAGAAACTGCCTTGGCCTGTTGATAGGGCACAACTTAGGTAGGCAGGGAAAACTAGACTGAATGCTGGGGGAAGGAAGGCAGAGATGAGACACTATGGATACACTGCCAGAGACAGATGCGCTAAAACTTTGCTGGTAGGCCATGACCTCATGTTGATACACAGATTAATGGAGAACAGTTAAATTAATATGTAAGAGTTAGCCAATAAGAAGCTAGAGCTAATGGGCCAAGCAGTGATTTAATTAATAAAATTTCTGTGTGGTTATTTTGGTTTTGGATGGCTGGGACCAACAAATGGCCTCCATCTTACTACAAATTGGTGCCTGAAACTAAATCCCCATAAAACCTGAGAGGGCTTAAAAAGAAATTCTAGACAAAAAAAAAAAAAAAAAAAAAAACAAATACAGAGTTTAACATAGCTTCTTACTGTTTGCTGGCAGCATGTTGCAGCTCCATTAAAGAGATTTTCCTGACTTGGCAGCAACAGCAGCAGCACCTTCTGGATAAATATCACCTTCCTATGTGTTTTAAGTTGTTCCATAACTATGTATGGGAGTGTAGCCTGCTCCACAGCCTATCAATGGATGCATAGGCTGTTCTGCAACATACCAATGGAGGTGTAGGATGTTCCACAACCCACCTCTGATCTTGTAGGCTGTTGCACAGCTACCTATGGGAATGTAGACTGTCCCACAACTTATTTATGGTCATTCAGGATGCTCCAGAACCTACCTATGGGGGTGTAGGCTGTTCCATAACATACCAATGGGATTGTAGACTGTTCCAAACTACCTATGGGCATGTAGGGTGTTACAGATCTACCTATGGACTTGTAGGCTGTTCTACAACTTGTCAGTGGGCATATAGGCTGTTCTACTACCTAACATATGGTAGTGTGGGCTGTTCCACAACCCTCCTATTGGTTTGAAGACTTTTCTACAACCTATGAGAAGGAGACTGTTCCACAATCACGTATGGGCATGTAGACTGCTCCAACACCTACCAATGACTGCATAGGCTGTCCCACAATCTGTCAATGGGCATGTAGGCTGTTCCACAACCTATCTATGGGTAGGGTGTTCCACAATCTACCTCTGGGCTTGTAGGCTGTTCCACAATCTGTCAATGGGCATGTGGGCTGCTCCATCACCTACGTATGGGCTTGTAGGTGTTCTGCAACCTACCTGTGGCCTTGTAGGCTGTAACACAACCTATCATTGGGCAAGTAGGCTGCTTAACAACCTACCTCTGAGTGTATAGGCTGTTCCACACCTACCTTTGGGCTTGTAGTCTGCTCCGCAACTACCAATGAGCATGAAAGCTGTTCCACAATCTATCTATGGGTAGGGTGTTCCACAATCTACCTATGGGTTTGTTGGCTGTCCCACAATCTGTCAATGGGCATGTAGGCTGTTCCACAACCTATCTATGGGTAGGGTGTTCCACAATCTACCTCTGGGCTTGTAGGCTGTTCCACAATCTGTCAATGGGCATGTAGGCTGTTCCACAATCTACATATGGGCTTGTAGGCTTTTTTACAAATACCTATGGGCAGTAGATTGTTCTCCAACCTATGAACATGTAGGCTGTCCCATCACCTATCAGTGAACATATAGGCTGTTCCACAATCTGTCAATGGGAATGTAGGCTGTTCCACCATATACCTATGGTATTGTAGGCTGTTCCACAACTACCTATGTGTGGGTAGCCTATTCCATAACCTATCAATGGATGTGTAGTCTATTCCACAACCTATCAATGAGCATGTAGGCTGTTCCCTTACTCCCAGATATGGGTGTGTAGGCTGTTACACAACCTAACAATGGCTTTGTGAGCTGTTCCACAACATATCATTCGGGTGTAGGTAGTTTCACAACTTATCCGTGAAAGTATAGGCTGCTCCACCACCTACCTATGGGTGTGTAGACTGTTTTACAATCTACCTATGGGCGTACTGGCTGTTCTACAACCTTTCTATGGGCTTTTAGCTGTTCCACAACCTATCATAGACCATATAGGCTATTCCTTTCTCTACCTATGGTTTGTAGGCTGTCCTACAACTTACCTATTTGTATGTAGATGTTCTACAACCTACCTATGAGCTTGTAGGCTCTTCCAAAACCTATCAATGAGTGTGTAGGCTGTTCCACAACCTACGTATGGGAGTGTAGGGTGTATCACATCCTCTCTGTGAACATGTAGGCTCTTCCACAACCTAACTTTGGGTGTGTGGGCTATTCTGCATCCTACCTATGAACTTGCAGGCTGTTCCACAACTACGTGTGGGCATGTAGGCTGTTCTACAACTGACCTATGGGTTTGTAGGCTGTTCCACAACCTACTTATGGACTTGCATGGTATTTGACAATCTATCAGTGAACATGTAGGCAGTTCTATCACCAACCTATGGCCTTGTAATCTATTTTATCACCCATCTTTGGCTGTTCCAAAACCTTCCTATGGACTTGTAGGCTTTATACAACCTATCAATGCACATGTAGATCATACTACAACCTATCTATGGATGTTTAGACTCTGTCACCACCTACTTATGGGCTTGTAAGCTGTTCCCTAACTACCTATTGTCAAGTAGACTGCTCCATCTCATGCTTAGGGGAAATTCAATTGAGAAAATGCCCCCATCAGATTGACCTAGGCAAGTCTGTAGGATATTTTTTTTTACTTGGTAATTGATGTGGAAAGTCCAGCCCACTGTGGTGGGGCCATCCCTGGGCTGGTGGTCCTGGGTTCTATAAGAAAGCAGGCTGAACAAGCCATGAGGAGCAAGCGAGTGAGCAGTGTTCCTCCATGGCCTCTGCATCAGCTCCTGCCTCCAGGCTCCTCCCCGAGTTCCGCCCCAACTTCCCTCAGTGATGGACCATAAGCTGGGGGTGAAATAAGCCCTTTCCTCTGCAAGTGGCTGTGTCCCTGGTGTTCACCACAGCCACAGAAAGCTGACTGAGGTGGCAGAGGTGGATTAGTTTACACTTCCTTCCCCATGCAGTTTTCAGCACAGTATTAGAACCATTTAAATTTTTGTCAATCATTATCATCATCATCACTGACTATTATTACTATTAATTTATCATCATCATCATCATCATCATTATTTTGAGACCAGGACTCACTCTGTAGCCCAGGGTGGCACTGAACCCATGAACTGGTAGTTCTGCCAGCCAGTGTGTTCTATAGAATCCCATCCTTCCATCTTGCTGACCTGGCCCCCCATTGCTTCCTTATATTCTGTTCTTATGAATATATTTGCATTGTTTTATTCCTTTGAGAATTCTGTCTCCCTGTCTGTCCTGTCTCATTCTCCTCCCCCTTTCTTGCTTGCCATACAAGTCACACTACACTCTGTCTCCTGTTTCGTGACAAGCCCGCCACTGACTCCCTTTGAGCCACATCCACAAAGCCATCTGCATCTTCTTAGCTCAGCACCCTCTGCTGTCGATGTCAGCCACCCAATAGGAAGAGAGACCTCTTGGTCAGAATAGATCAGGGACCTTGTAATGAGGACACAGGATGCACAATAGACAGCCTGCTTTGTTCTAGGACCTCAGACTCTGTAGATTTTCTCCCTCCTGACTTAAACCATGGACACTGACCTCCAGGTAACCAGCTCTTGGCTTTCATAACGCAACTTTATCAAAGTGTTCTGCCTAGCAACATATGATGCAAAGTATCCACTTCTGATTGGTTAGCAGTGTGAAGATGGTCCCAATCTCAGAGGGGTTGGAGAGTTACCTATACTTTGTGATTTTCTTTCAGTTGTGTAGAAGACAGCCCTATTCTAAAGGGGCTCAGCAGCCTCTTTACTGTCTCCTTGTTCCCTCCAGAATGGGTGCTGGGAGAGCCCTCTGGTTGGTGGCTCTCCTAGTGAGCATCATGAGACTGACTTCCCTCATGTCTGAAGGCAGAGACTTCTTAGGTAGGAACAGAGCAATCTGTTTCTGGGTGTGTTTGTTGGAATTGGTGTGGGGGTTAGTCTCCCCCATAGATCAAAGTCTCAGAATAGAGTGGCTCTGACTTAAAGAGCAGCCGTCCTCCTGCTGACCAGGAAGCCCTCATTCCCTCCTCACCACAAACAATGAGTTGCCTGGAAAGGGATTTCTGTACCCAAGTCACAGACACCAGGGGCGGTAGGAAGGAAGAAGAAGACATTTTTCTTTATTGGGTTCCTTATGCATCAATATCAGACCCCAGAACCGTGAAAGCCAGAGTCTGAGAACAGCTGAGGCTCCTAAATAAGAGTCCACGCTTGTTCTGAGTTTCTGTTTATCTAGGAAATTGTAGAAACCTCTTCTGTCATCTATTAAACCCCATGTAAGTGTTCAGCACTGTACTGACAGTTTTGAGGTGTAAGAGAAGTCAGACAAGTTGAATTATCTTTGGCCTTAGGTTACTGTGTGTACTTTGTTTTTTAGCCCGGGAGACAGGCTATGCAAACATGAACGTTGTTAGACCATGAAAACGCTGGGTTATGAGCAGAAAACAGGATGTTCTATGCTAAGAAAAGATTTCCCTTTAATGTCAGGGTCTCATCAAATACAGAAGAGGAACAAGCTTTGGGGAGGGAGCATCACTTTTCTCTGAGAACAAAAACATTCTCTGAGTTCATCACATCTATTTGACAAATGAAATATAAATCAGCATAGAATTGGTTTGTTTGTTTTTGATTACTTGTTTGTTTCTTAGACCGGGGTTTTCTGTGTAACAGCTCTGACTGTACTGGAACTTTCTTTGTAGACCAGGTTGGCCTTGAAATCACAGAGATCTATTTGCCTCTGCCTCCCAAGTGCTGGGACTAAAGGCGTATGGCACCACTGCATGGCTCCAGCATAGATTTTTAAATGATGAAAAATCCACAAAATTTTTCTCTTTGGCTTGTGTGAGGGACTGGAGAATGGGAGAAACGCTGAGGTACTGGAGGATGGAAGGACACCTGAACTCCGTGACCAAGACAGAGGAGCCTTGACGGCCATTCAGGTCATTCTTGGAGGAGACTGCTGAGTTTAGGAATGAGCAGATCCTCTTACCAAAAGCAATCTACAGAGTCAACGCAATGCCCATCAAAATCCCAGCAAAATCATTCAAAGATCTCGAAAGAATGGTACTCAACTTCCTCAAAAAAACCCAGGATAGCAAAAACAATCCTGTACAATAAAAGAACTTCTGGAGGCATCACAATCCCGACTTCAAACTCTACTACAGAGCTACAGTGCTGAAAACAGCCTGGTACTGGCATAAGAACAGACAGGAGGACCAATGGAACCAAATAGAAGACCCGGATATCAATCCACACATCTTCGAACACCTGATTTTTGACAAGGAAGCAAAAAATATCAAATAGAAAAAAGAAAGCATATTTAACAAGTGGTGCTGGCATAACTGGATATCTACATGTAGAAGAATGAAAATAGATCCATATCTATCACTATGCACAAAACTCAAATCCAAATGGATCAAAGACCTCAACATAAAGCCAGCCACACTGAACCTTCTAGAAGAGAAAGTGGGAAGTACACTTGAACACATTGGCACAGGGAACCACTTCCTAAATAGGACCCTAGAAGCACAGACACTGAGAGAAACAATTAATAAATGGGACCTCCTGAAACTGAAAAGCTTCTGTAAAGCAAAGGGCATGGTCAACAAGACAAAATGACAGCATACAGAATGGGAAAAGATCTTCACTAACCCTACATTAGACAGAAGTATGATCTCCAAAATATACAAAGAACTCAAGAAATTAGACACCAAAAGAATACATAATCCAATAAAATTGGAGTAAAGACCTAAACAGAGAACTCTCAACAGAGGAATCTAAAATGGCTGAAAGACACTTAAGGAAATGTTCAACATCCTTAGTCATCAGAGAAATGCAAATCAAAACAACTTTGAGATTCCATCTTACACCTGTAAGAATGGCCAAGATCAAAAACACTGGTGACAACTTATGCTGGAGAGGTTGTGGGGAAAAGGGAACACTTCTGCATTGCTGGTGGGAATGCAAGCTGGTACAACCCCTTTGGATGTCAGTGTGGCGATTTCTCAGAAAATTAGGAAACAACCTTCCTCAAGACCCAGTAATAGCACTTTTGGGTATATATCCAAAGGATGCTCAATCATGCCACAAGGACATGTGCTCAACTATGTTCATAGCAGTTTTGTTTGTCATAGCCAGAACCTGGAAACAACCTAAATGCCCCTTGACCGAAGAGTTGATAAGGAAAATGTGGTACATTTACACAGTGGAGTACTACACAGCAGAAAAAAAATAATGACAGCTTGAAATTTGCAGGAAAATGGGTGTAGCTAGAAAACATTATTTTGAGTGAGGTAATCCAGACCCAGAAAGACAATTATCACATGTACTCACTCATAGGTGGTTTATAAACATAAAGCAAAGAAAGCCAGCCTACTAACCACAATCCCAGAGAACTTAGACAACAATGTGGATACTAAGAGAGACTTACATAGATCTAATCTACATAGGAAGTAGAAAGTAGAAAAAGATAAGATCTCCTGAGTAAATTTGGGAGGAATGGGGACCTAGGGGGAGGGTTGAAGGGGAGGGGAGAGGCAGGGAGGGGAACAGGAAAATGTAGGAGTGAGCAGATCCACAGGTCAAGCGCAATAGCTGTCATCCTTTTGAGTCACAGCTTCCAGTCCTTTCATGGGGCTCTCTGTGACCTGTTGGCTTTGTCACTCTCGAGTGTGCAGACCTGAGTCACTGCACGCCATCATTACAAGGAGCCTTTCTCCTCTTTCCTCTCCATGGATACCATTCCAAGTATGTTTTCAACCTGAGTGTAGTGATCAGAAATGTAAAATGTGCCCAAGATGGCTCAATTGGTAAAGCCACACGCCCTGACAACCTGAGTCCAATCCCCAGGACCCACATGTTAGACGGGGAGGACTCACTGCTGAGAATTGTTCTCCCTGTAGATTTCACATTTTAATAAATGCCCTGGAGAGTTGAAGACATTCGGTGTTCTCATCTCTTAATGTTGTGCTTTTGGGCATGGTGCAGTCAAAATGACTCTCAAATCCACACCCTCTGACTTGATGTAACAGGTACAGACTTTCCCAGAGATGCATGGTCCTGAGATTGATCCCCAGGAGTTCTGGTGTCTACTTGGAGTCCGAAGGTCAGAGAGGTGGAGGCAGAGAGACTCTGGAGCTCATGGGTTCCCAGCCTCGCCTGCTTAGTGAGTCCCAGGCCAATGAGGGATCCAGTGCAAAACAACTGTAGCAACATCAGCAAAGGTGGATGGCAGCTGAGGATGAGACCTGGGGTTGACCTCGGGTCCATGCACACGCACACACATAGACACACACACACACACACACACACACACACAAACACACATACACACACACACACAGAGAAAGAGAGAGAGAGAGAGAGAGAGAGAGAGAGAGAGAGAGAGAGAGAGAGAGAAAGAAAGAGAGAGAGTCAGTGATAGATGGGAAGCAACTCCATTTTTAGACTTAACTCTTCCCTGTGCAGTAATGGGGTCCAGTATATACCTTGGGGTTTTAAGAGGTTGTGTCCAGCTAAGCAGTGGTGGTGCATGCCTTTAATCCCAGAATGCAGGAGGCAAAAGCAAGAGAATCTCTGAGTTTGAGGCTAATCTGGTCTACAGAGTGAGTGCTAAGACAGCCTGAAACCCTGTCTCTAAAAGCAAAGCAAAACAAAACAACAGTAACAGGAAAAAGTAGTTTCATTCAGTATTTGGAGCACTAAGTATATTACATTGACCATTGACTGTAAATCTTGTTTCCCCTTGGTTTGACCTTGCAAGTTCCTGGTTCTGTGTCTGACTGTCTCTTCTTCAAAGCATTTTTGCTGTCCACTCAGAGCATAGAGACATTTGATGGAAATGAATGTGTTTTGTTGTGCTTTTCTCATTTGTTTTGTTTTTGTCTTTGTTTGTTTTGTTGTTGTGGAGCATACCTTTAATCCTCCCAGCCAGCACAAACAATCCCCTTGTTCTGTAGAGGAAACACATTGAAATATGGTAATAATAATTTTTAAAACACTGAAATTTTGAAATGAAAAAAAAAATCTTGTTTCCCATAGTGGCTCAGTCTGAATATTCATGGAAAAAGACACTGAGTGGAGGTGCAGCATTCCTGCTTGGGCTAATTGTCTTCCTGGTGGGGGTTTTTATCCACCTCAAGGCTTGGAAAGGTATCCACCTCTGAGGAGTGCCTTCCTGTCTATCCTGTGGCTTCTCCACCTCTGGTTTCTTTTACTGTAAAGACCCAAGTGAGGAAAGACTGGCTGTGCTCAGGCATCACTGTGAAGGTATTTTCTAAAGCCAGGGGAGTCTAGGGGTAAGTAGAGAAGGGCTCCTGCATTGCACCACCTCCAGGTGCAGAGATGATTGCTTGTTATTGCATGCCCCCCTCCAGGAAAATCCCATTTGATCCTCACTAGGGACCCCATTCTTTCTTTCCAGCCTCTGTGGAGACCCAGTCAGGCGATGAGGTAAGTGCTCCTTCCTGTTCCTTGTCTTTGCCTGGCAGATCCTTGCCTGATTCTCTGGCCAGAGTGAGACATCATGGAGTGAAGGAGGCAGAGGTGCCTCCTGCTGGGTGTTTACCTCCTGAGTTCTCTGGAATGGGAGGGTGGGTAGCCCCTGGAAACCTTCGCAGGAGCTTCTCCATCTGATCCCCAGTAGGATCCTAATGGAAGCTTCTCTCCCAGAGAGTGAAGGAGTGTCAAAAGTCCAGGACCCTGGGTGGGTAAAGAACCCTGGCTCTAGAGTCAGGAGATGCCCTGTGTGTCTTCCCCTTCGGTCCTTCTCCCTCCTGTCTGTACTCTGTAGTCCCCATTTCCAGGACACTGTCCAGAGATTCCCTAGGACCTAATTCATTCCTGTCCTGAGTTGATTTAGTTTCTGTGGTCTGACCCTAACCCTGTGAGTGGGGACCCCAGTTTTTCTGTCTTTCAAACATAGCCTCCAGTGTTCCAGTCACTTTAAAACCCCTTGTATTGTAAAACAAAACAGGCACAGATAATTGTATTGAATGCATAATTCAGTGACTTATTTAAGGCAAAAGCCTTGCAATCACAATCTCAGCAAGACACAGATCTTGGCAGTCTCTGCAGAAGTTACCATGTGCCTTGGCCAATAAACACCCGAAGGCACACACTATATCTATTGGGTTATTTAACAGCCTCTTTAGCTAAGTGTACTTTTCTGAGCACTACACTCCATTGTTTCTTAGACTTCCAGATGTTTTATTTCATCCTTACTTTCTTTTAAGATTAAATTTGTTGAGAAGCTTGAGCCACCTATGGTGAAGAGTTTCCCACACTTGGAGTTTGTGGCCTGCACACTCATGGCCCCATCTGACACACTCCTTTGCCTTTTATGTTTTCTGTAAGTTAGCACCTGAGGCAGAGGCAGGGGTCAGACTCTGGTTTGGTTTTTTGGCATCTATAGGAGGCGAAGCCTTTATCTGGAGTCACATTTTATATTGTTTCTTTTTTCAAAATGTTACAATAACTATTGATGCTAATTGCCCATGTCTGTTAATTTATCATGGATTGCTACATTGTGACAGTCCAATTTAGGATTCTTCATTTTTTTTTATTGTGCATTCTTGACTCTATTCACTGTTAGTTGTACTAGAAGTTCTAAGTCTATGATGGTAATCTGTGGGTGTCTCAGTGATTCCAGCTGCACTGGAGCCATCATTGTATTCTCTGCTGTGCACTTCTAAAACAAAGAACTAGTTTCATTTAAACATGACCTTTAGTGACGCAGTGAAATCCACTGCCTTTCCTAATCTTGACACCCGAGTAACAGTCTTTTTAATAATTTGACAAAATTGGGAGTGTTTCCGTTCAATGCAGATGGGAAGGCAGCTGTAAAAATAGCTTGAGTTATGAAAGTGCATATTCCCTTTGATAAACCACAGTTTTGTTTTAATAGAAAATATTTTTCATTAATTTTTTATTGTTTCAGAATTTCATACATGCATATTATGTGTTTTGATCAAATCCACCTCCATTTCTTCCCTTCCAATTTCTCCTCCCCTCCCCTGCCACATTTACCTCCCAATTCATATACTTTTGTTTGCTTTAATTCATTGAATCAACTTAGCTCTGCCTGGATGTGCATGGGAGCAAGTCCGTCTGCTGGAGTGTGGGTGGCCGATCGGGGGCTGCACCCTTGAAGAACAGGACTCTCCCTCCCCAGCAGCCACCAACTGCCTGCAGCAGCTCCTCCGCTAAGGGTGGGACTTCCTGAGTCCCTCCATGCTGGATTTCAGACGGCTTGATCTGCGGCATGTAGATACTTTCTGAATGACTTTTAGCTTGTTTTGAAATAAATTATAGTTTATAATTTAAGGGATATTATTCTGTCTTAAATGGCCTCAACGTTTGTTCCACATCACCAATAAAGAGCAGGAACTGCTGAAGTAGATGAAGTCTGAGCATTTTCTATTGTTTATTTTTAATATAAAACTGATTTTTTGTTTTGTTTTTTCTTTTTTCTGCATTTTCTAAGGACAGCCTGCTGATGTGCTCCCTGTCCTCTGGCACGGAGTCCTAAAGGTGCTGGTTCCCCACCAGAGAAACCTGGCTGCTCCCAGTCCTCACTTCGGCTCTTCCTTTCCACTCTTTCCTGGAGGGATCTCTGTGTTTTCATTTTTCCTTTATAATCTTTCACTCTATTTTTTAATAATTCATCTTTATCTTCCTTTGGTTTCCCTAGGTTTAACATGCTTCTTCTTCTTCTTTTTTTTTAACCTCATGGTAAAAGGGAACATTGTTAATTCTAAACACCTCTTCTGAACCAATATACACATTTATAGGAATTAATTTCTCCATAAGGAGTACTTATGGAGTACTGGATTCTGATCACTTTGACGTGTTGTTCGTCTAACTTTATTCTCAATTGCATTGCACTCAGGGTTTACATTCTGAGGCCGACAAGGAATGCGGGCTGTCAGGGACAGTGTAGGTGGGAGAAATACGATGATGTTCGACTTAACATATTCACAGGGCGACATCCTTCACCCCAGCAAAGCACACGGATGCACGATAGAACCTGGAGAAGAAACTTCAGGGACCTGAGGGTAATGGATAGAGAGAAAATCATCTTTGCAACAATGACATTCCAGCTTGCTGTGGCGGCGCACAGCTTCAATCCCAGTACCCGGGAGGCAAAGACAGGTGGATGGATCTCTGTGACTCTGAGGCCAGCGTGGTCTACACAGTGAGTTCCAGAACAGCCAGAGCTACGTGGTGAGAACCTGTCTCAAAAATAAAACCTTCCGTTCTGAATGGGGTCGTTATGGGAACAAGTCGGCGGTCTTCTCAGCTGCGCTGTTTTCTGCTGTTGCTGTGGAGTTTGACGAGAGCAAACTGGGCGGGGTAACCGGCGTGGAAGATTTTGGGGAAGCATTAATTCAGGGAGTGAAGTAACGACTTCAATAGTGGAAACTCCGAGAATCATGGTTTTAATGAGAAAAAGGAAATGAGTGGGGAAAATTAATTATTTCCTGAAACAAGAGTTATAAAATCAGAGGGCATCGACTTCCCCACATTGTTAATAAAACGGTACTGCGCTGCGGAAACACTAGAGGGCGAACTTGAGGTAAGAAACCCAGAAAGCCTTCGACATTGCTGTCTTAATGCCCTTAACTGGTCTGGAAATAGAAACAAACAGAATACAGGGCTATAGGTGCGATCACTCAAAGCTGCTATTAACCAGCGCACATCGTCTCTAAGACTAAGGACAAGAAGAGGAGCCACGGCTACAGCAGCGAGAACGGAGTGAATCGTGCGTGCATTCACCGCTGGAAGGAAAATACAAATTAAGAATGAGAAACCAAGTAATTAAGTGGGTAGGAAACAGGAAGACACAAAATGCAAGTTAACTGGACAGGGGAAAGGAAAAAACAAAATCAGAAAAGAAAACTTAGACACAAATGTGTGATGTACCAAAATAAATTAAAAACACACTTAAGGGCTTTGCAAAATGGCATCAAACAGTCAAGAAAACGACTATGGAACAAAATATCCCTTGATTAGGCTTCAAGGATGAGGGACACTCCACTCTCTCATGGCCGTTAACCTGACAGGGGAAGGCCAGCAACAACCTGCCCCTATTTCTCACCCTTTTAGTCCTGGGTGGGCTTGGCTCTGCTCTAGGGAGTCTCAGGTCCTCTCCCTGGAAAGCCTTCCTTCATATGGAAATTTCATCAATTTCCCTCTGATCCCTGTGAGTTTAGAAGCCTCCTGCTGTTTCTTTTTCTCAGTTACTGTGGGAAGCAATGTTTCTGTAGAGTACTGTGTTCCTTGGCTTTGTTTATGCTTCTTTCTCCCACTGCTGGGAATTGTCTTAGTCAGGGTTACCATTGCTGTGCTGAAACGCCATGCCCAAACAATCTGGGGAGGAAAGGGCTTCCACATCACTGTTCATCATCAAAGGACATCAGGACAGGAACTGAAGCAGGGCAGGAGCCTGGAGCCAGGAGCAGATGCAGAGGCTCTGGAGGGAGCTGCTCGCTGGGTTGCTCGTCATGAATCGTTCAGCCTGCTTTCCTACAGAACCCAGGACCACCAGCCCAGGGATGGCCCCACCACAGCTGGCTGGGCCCATCAATCACTAGTTAGGAAAATGCTCTACAGCCAGATCTCATGGAGGCGTTTTTCTCAGTTGAGGTTCCCTCATCTCAGATGTCTCCAGCCTGTGTCAAGTTAACACAAAATTAGCACAGGAATGAAACTCCAGGACTTGTGTATACTAGGCAAGCACTCAGCCACTGAGCCACATTAGCAGGTTGAAAACAGAAAGAGACAGAGAGATAGAGAGACACAGAGAGAGACAGAGACAGAGACAGAGGGAGACAGAGACAGACTACGAATGTTTAGTAGATTTGGTAGTTTCACGGGGAGACAGAAGGGACAAGGCGGAGAGTAGACCTTGAGCAGAAGCCATGGGAGGCAGACGGCAGACAAGGACAGAGACATCTAACGAGGTGTTTTCCTAAACTTCAGAATCCTCACTGTCACAAGGTCAGACTCAAGTCCTCTTTTGTCTTTATTTTCACATCAAACTGTGACATAATCCATTACCCCATGGCGTTCCCAAGACAGCTGCAGCTGTGAGTGTGAAGGGCACCACACAGCAGCAGTAGTCACGGTGTGCTGCTGACACTCAGGGCTCGCAGGTCTGGAGTGGGAAAGGCAAGCCTCCCTGACTGCCCCACCAGGGCTCCACTGGACAAAGCGGCTGGAGAGGTGGTTTGGATGCTGCAGAAGCAAAGAGGCATGAGACGGAGCAGCTTGAGTCTGCCTTAGTGTGACGACCCTCATCTCTGGGATGGGAAAGTGACACGCTCAAAACCGAAGCTTGAGAAGGGCTGAAGAGATGGTTAAAGACACTTTTTGTTCTTGCAGAGTTCAAAAACCCAGGTTCACTTCCCAGCTCCACACAGTGACCCAGAGACATCTGTAACTCCAGTCCCAGGAGATCTGACACCCCCTGGGTTGCTCAGACACACATGGTACACATACATGCAGCCAAACATTCATACACATGATATAATACATAAATATAACAAACAAACCAAATTTGATAAAGTGGTGCACATATCTTTAATCCCAGCACTTGGGAGGCAGAGGCAGGAGGATCTCTGAGTTTGAGGCCAGCCTGGACTACAGGAAGCAGCTGGAGAAGGAGGAGAGTCCTCCTCTGGCCTTCATGAGTATCCGCACACATGTGACATTCACTCACACAGACACACATACATAGACACAAATATAAGTAATAAGGCATCATTCTTAAATTTTTAAAAAATATTTAAATTTAAAATTTAAATTAAAAAATTTAAATTTAAAATATTCTGGAGATTTTATTGTTTCTTTAAATCTTAGAATGTGACACATCTTCCCTTAATACCCCATCCCTCATGCCTGTAATTTCCCAATAATCTCACGTATCTCTTATTTTATGCTGCTTTCCCCTAGCTGCTCTTCTGGGCTTCTGGCTGGCAATCTTGGTGACTAAGTCTGCCGGAGACTGGTGATGCTGCCTCACACTCCTCTCTCATTGGCTGGATCAGAAACCACTGTCTGTAAAGTCTCTTTGCCATCAGTGTCTCTATTTCAGCTTCAGTGCTAAGTGTGAGGCTTGAATGTTAGTGTTTTGGGGAAGGGAAACCGCTGTGGAAAGTCCCCTCACACAGGCACATGCCTTCCGGGGTGTCTGCTCGTGTCTACAAAATTATATGGTTTCAAAGGGAGACAGTGGGATCAGTAGTAGGACTGGGGGGACACATGCCACTCTAAGTCACAATCAGATCATGAACATTAATCCCAGGGTGGTCTCCATTAGCTATGGGAGAGGTGAGGATTCAGGGTCACTGCCTCGGTGTTCTTCCCTGTGAGGAAATCTAGGAGACAGTCTAATGGGATGAGACCGGCTCAGAGCCATCGTGTGCTGTTCCTGGTCTCATCTAACCAATGAGAAGGAACGGACCTTTGTGAGCAGCTGATTCTCACACAGGGTTTCATGGTTTGCTCAGTAGGAGAAGAGAGCTGGGGACAGGAGAAAGAAGCTTCCATGTCCCCAAAGAGGCCAGAGGGCTGTAGAGGCCAGTTCTTCCCTCCACTCAGTATTAAAAAAAAAACCCAAATTAAACTTGGCTTCTTTCTGTCCCTTCTTTCTGTTCTTGGAACTGGGACCCTGTTCCCAAACCCACAAGTGTTCATTGGATCAGACACGTGGGCAGGTGCCTTACCAGGCCCTGCAACCATAGCAGCATCCAGTATCTCACTGTTGCTGTTTCTCATCTACTCTGTTTTTCTACTTTTACTCCCATATTCCCAAATATTGTTTATAAATGTTCTTTTACATTTAAAGGGGGAGATGATATAGATATGAATAATTTACATTGGTATAAATTTTGCCTTATTGATATAAATTTAAGGTCAATCTTGTTATATTTCTGCTCTTGATTAAGGTATTGTGATTGTGTAGTTCATTTAAAAATGTAATGTATAATTAAAAATATAGGTTAACATATAGTCATCTATAATAGTTAAGTTTGTAGTCATGTTAGTTATATTTTCTAGATATATATAGTTATATTTTAGTTAGATAGGCATTCTTCATATCTTTCAAAGATGACAGAATATGGCATTTAATGTTTTAATAACTTAGGACTTTTCATGACAATGAGACACGTTTGCTTCTGACAGCACCAATCTACTTCAAGAGGAAGATGGGCATCAAAGAGGCTCCTTATGGTGTTTGCTAGCCATTTGGGCAAGAAACCACTCTTACCTGGACACAAAGAACCCACAGAGAGAGGACTGCTAAACTTGCCTAAAGGTGAGATGATCCTTCAGGGTTCCTGCTTCATAAAAGAGTATGCGAGACATTCTGCAGGACACAAAAGAAAGTAACTAAACTGTCTTTAAATTTTCCTACATCATAAACATGTCTGCTGGATACTATGAACCTGTAGACTGAAGATGGATGCCCCAATGGTACAGAAAAACTTTGGGTGACTATACAGGCAGCAAGATGTTTCTGTCATTTCTAGAGTTTTGGAAGTTGCTTACTTCTTGTTTACTTAGGTAATATTATATCCTTCTGGAGTCTTTGATGGAATTAAAGAATGGATAGTTATAGTTATAGTTTTCCTTTGTCATAATAAAAGATAAAATAGGTTGTAACTATAATTCTTACTTGGTAACTTTTGTTATATATAATTTTACTATGTTAAAGTTAAAGCCTTCCTTTTTCTTTAAACAGAAAAAGGAGACATGGTGTAGGAGGTCCTTCTGTATTTCTATTGCTTTCATTGGTTAAATAAAGAGACTGCCTTGGCCTTTTGATAGGGCAGCCCTTAGGAGGGCGGAGTAGACAGAACGGAATGCTGTAAAGAAGGGAAGTGTGGCAGACGCCATGCTTCTCCGGCCTGAGATGGACACTGGTTAGACTCATGCCAGTAAGCCACATCCTTGTGGTGAACACAGATCACTAGATATGGGCTAGTTTAAGATGTAAGAGTTGGCCCAAAAGAGGCTAGAACTAATGGGCCAGGCAGTCATTTAATTAATACAGTTTCTGTGTAATTATTTCGATGGCTGGAAACAGGGTAAAAGGACACAGCCCACTCCTCCTCATATAACACCACTCAGTATTAAAAACAAAACCCAAATTAAACTTGGCTTCTTTCTGTCCCTTCTTTCTGTTCTTGGAACTGGGACCCTGTTCCCAAACCCACAAGTGTCCTTTGGGTCAGACATGTGGGCAGGTGCATTACCAGGCCCTGCAATCATAGCAGCATCCAGGGTCTCACTGTTGCTGTTTCTCATCTACTCTGTTTTTCTACTTCTATGGTGGGGAGCGCACCTCTTGCCAAGCACCTTGCCATGCACTTACAAACACTGACTCACTGAGTGGGGCATTGAGACAATCACCATACGCATTTAGGGACGAGGAAGCTGGGGCAGAAGGGTAAAGAACCTGTGTGGTTAACGATCTGCACCATCTGCTTGTGGGCCAGTCTTCCATATGACCACGTTCACTACCCACACAAGACAATTGAATGAGTCTGCCTCGGTTTCCCCTCACCTTCCCCCACATCCTGCAGGGATCCTGTCTTAGGGAATGGAAATTTGCACTGTTGCTGCAGAGCGGGCTCTTTCTTCTCAGGTCCCTAGGGTGACGTCTGTGCAGACAGCTGTGAGGGCAGGTCAGTGTCCTCAGTTGTTATGATATTTGGTGTCTGATTAAGTAGCTGCTAATGAGTAAAATCAAGTACTTTAGCAGTAAGCATAGCATGCAGGTATGACCTCAAATGTACACAGTAGCATTGTACAGGGTGGGGAATCTGAAGTTTTACTTATATTTTTTTTCTTTTAGATAGAGTCCAATTATGTTGCCCTGGCTGTCCTGGAACTTACTATGTGGACTAGACTGGCCTTGAACTTATAGAGTTCCACCTGCCTCTGCCTCCTGAGAGCTGCGTGTGCTGGCAGGCTGAGCCACATTACCTAATATAGACATTAAAAGCCACACTACTTAATATAGACATTTAAAGTCATACTACCTAATATAGACATTAAAAGCCACACTACTTAATATAGACATTTAAAGTCATACTACCTAATATAGACATTTAAAGTCATATTACCTAATATAGACATTTAAAGTCATACTACCTAATATATACATTTACTATCTAAGGTTAGTTAAAATTGTGTTTTCACACAAAGAATTAATCATGACCAATTTAAGCTGGAGATGTGAGGGTCCTGTGCACAGCGCACACTACTCTGCTAGTTCCCCCTCCCTGGAGGGGCTGCCCCCTCTTACATTTCCCATCTCAGGGCTTACGTTTTCCAAATGGATGGGGCTTGGCTCATGTGGAACATGGGAGCTCCTTGTCTCTCAATTTTCAGAGACAGGCGAGGTGAAGAGGTTCTGACAGATGATTATATGAAAGAGGAAGGAGAAAGGCTGATGACCGAAGTCATGGAAAAGTCATGGGATGTTGGCGGAGGCTGCTCATTTGTCCCAGCTGCCCAGACTCCTGAAATAATCACATGGAAATCTGTATTAATTCCAATACTGTTTGAACAACAGCTTAAGCGTATTTCTGGCTAACTCTTATGTCTTAAATTAATCCATTTCTATTAATCTGTGTATCGCCATGTGGCTGTGGCTTACCAGCAAGGTTCTGGTGCATCTGTCTCCTGAGGGTGGTTACATGGCTTCTGCCTAACTCTGCCTACTCTCTCCCTTTATATCTCTTTTAGCCTGGCTGTATTTTGTTAAGCCATTGACTGAAAGCAGCTTCTTTACTCATCAACCAATAAAAGCAACACATATGCAGAAGGACTATCACACCCGTGAGATGTGGGTTTAGCAGGTCAGATGACACCGAGTGTTGCCTTGACTGCAGGACACCCCACAACTTGATGGGGAAAACCAAGTGGAAGGTTAGATTCCTTGGCTCTAAGAATTCCATGTTTTTGTGGCTATTGGCTCTTGTTTGGATTCTGGTTTGGGACAATGAGGAACAACTGGGTTAGAGGAAGCTTCCAGCATGATTAATAAAAACTCAGAGATAGATATTAGCATTAAACCTGAAGAAGAGAAAAGCAAAGCAGTCAACCACTGGCTCTTACTTCTATCTCAGTCCTAAAAAAAAGATCCTGCCTCCAGGAATCCTCAGAATGAGACTGCCTGGCTATTTCAGTTGGTAGAGCATGAGATTCCTAATCTCAGGGTCGTGGGTTTGAACCCCATGTTGGCCACCAAATGCAGCACTATTAATAAAAACCCAGAGCCAGATATCAGGGTTCAAACTGAAGTCCAGAAAAGCAAAGCAGCCATCCACTGGCTCTCACCAGGCAGTGGTGACACACACCTTTAATTCTAGTAGCCACACTAGTTTGCCATAGACACTGGGTGATAGCGGTGCACGCCTTTAATCCCAGCCCTAGAGAGGAATATAAGACAGGAGGAGACAGCTCTCACTCAGAGCCTCATTCTGAGATTCCTGGAGGCAGAATCAGCATTTCAATCTGAGGTTGAGGTAAGAGTCAGTGCTGCTTTTCTTTTCTGGTCTTCAGGTTGAATCCCAATATCTGTCTCTGGGTTTTTATTAGTTGTGCTACAAAAATGGCACTTGGCTCTGCTGTTTCTTCCCCATCCCTTCTTTACACCCACCCTGGAAAGTTGAGGTTCTGCTCAGCAAGACCACTGGTGCTACCAGTAGGCTCCATCTGGCTGTCCTCTGACTGCAGGGCCCCGCCATCACCTCCTTCAGCTCTCCAGCTTGAGATGTATACTTGCTTTGTGTGTGTGTGTGTGTGTGTGTGTGTGTGTGTTGCTGTGATCCCTGAGTTAGGAAGGAGAGAATGGTTTATTTTGGCTTACAATCCTAGCAGGAAAGAGTCCTTCATGGCAGGATGGCACTGCAGAAGGAGGGAATGGTATGGCAACAGGCAGGGATGCCGGTCAGCAGGAGCAGGAAGCTGACTGGCCACATTTTCATCTACATATAGGAAGCAGAGAAAGAACAGGAAGTGAGGCAAGGCTATAAGCCATCAAAGCTCACATTCAGTGACATACTTCCTCCAATAAAACACAAGTTCTGTGACTTTCCCAAACAGCACTAGGTGTGGATTATTGTAAAAATCCTTGAGCCTATGAACACCAGAGGGTAGCTGAGGCAGCTGGTAACTGCTCTCCCTAGCCCAGTGCCCCCCTGTGATTGGCTGTTCTCAGATGCTACAGCTAGGAAACAGGTCTGGCTAGACTCCTCTCAGAGAAACAAAGCTGAGTTTGCTGTCTGTTTCCTGCCAAGAATGCGGCTGCTGCGTGTGTGAACCCAACTTGCAGCTGCTTCATGGACTGCCGCCTGCTCTCAGGCCCCGAACCTGAGCAGTCAGCTCCCCTTCCTTGTTAGAAGCATGAAATCCTAGTGCCTGCTACCAGCCTGGAGCCTGATTAGATCACACCAACAATTCCTATCTGTGGTGACAGGAAACAAAGTTCTAGGCTGAAAGATTCGTTTTCAACGTGAGAAATGCATGAATAATAAAGGTGTAAGAAATGAAGTCACCCACTGAGGCAACGGTGATATGTGCTGGGAAGCACACTCCCTACACTAGACACTGAGTGTGGCAGAGAATCACCATGGCAGAAACACACACGACTCAGCATTCAAGAGAGGAGAGTTAAAGGTATCAGTCATGGTTAGGGAAATCCCAGTACCACTGTGAGTGGAAACTGACACCCAATCTTCCTGAAGATATTGGGTGAGGATGGACCAGCCCAGAAAAGGTAGAATTACTTCATGAAGCCTGCTCACAGAAGCCAGAGTCCACTGTTAAATTAATTTAAAATCAATTGTCAGACAAAGCCACCACCAAATTAAATAACTAAAAGTTTTAATTAATATTGAACACAAGAACAAATAGCAATAGCTCATCATTGATTATTTTACTAGCTGTTGTGACAATAGAATTCTGAGCTTACTTATGTCTACCCTAGGGTATGATGGAAACATTGCATATCAGTAAGGAAGGTGGGATGCGGCTCTGGGGCAGAGCATGTGCAAGGGCCTGGGGTGATTTCAGCAATGCACACACACACACACACACGCATGCACGCACACACAGGCATGCACACTCACACAAATGAGAGCAAACACACACCAACACACCCACATGCACTCATACTCACACACAGGTGCAATCACACACATGAACACACACACAAATGCGCACATGCACACATATACATGAATGCACACACTTACACACACTCTCACACACAGAGACAGAAACACACTCTCTCAAACACACACATCTCCATGCGTGCACATGTGTGCATACACACACACACGTGAGCTACTGTGCAGCACCTCCCCGCTGTGCATGTGGTGACATAAGACTACTAAGTTAAAATCAGTGGCTGTGGATGTCCTTACGCTATGGAAGTCACCAAATCATGAGTTGATATATTGTTCTGTTGGTTGTTTAGGTCATAGTCAGGACAGTTTTCTTCTATGTTGTATGGAAATTGTTTCAGAAAAGCACATGACAGTCTCCATGACAACTGGGTCCTCAGGACTGTGCAAACCCATCTGTTCCACAGATGCTGCTCTGACACAGAGACGACAGCACAGCAAACAGTGCAAGGGCTGCAGGTGTGTGTAGTCCACACCAGCGCTGACCAGACGAGGATGGTGCCCACTGTCCCCTCCTGTGCAGTCGCACTAAGATCCACTGTCCTTTGATCACCTAGAAGGAGAGTGTGACTCAGGATGACATTTCCTGACCTCTTCTCCCTAGCGGAAGAAGCACCCCAGGTAAAGACTTTTGTTGGTAGAGACTGCTTGTTCATTTCCCAGCTGTGCAGACCTGAAATAATCACAAAGAAACTATATTATTTGCAATACTGTTTGGCCAATAACTTAAGTGTATTTCTAGCTACCTCTTATATTTTAAATTAACTCGTTTCTATTAATCTGTGTATTTCCGTATGGTTGTGGTCTACTGGTAAGGGTCTGTCTGGCGTCTGTCTCCTGCAGTGGCTACATGGCATCTCCCTGACTCTGCCTACTTTCTCTATATATCTCTTCCAGCCTGGCTTTACTCTATTAAGCTATTGGCCAAAAGCAGCTTCTTTATTAACCAATGGCAATAAGACATACTCACAGCATACATCACCTCCCACATCAGGCTTCCGTTTCTCTGGTAGCACCAGAAAAGTGTACGGAAGAAGATACTGGAGAGTTGGTTCTGTGGTTAACAGCACTGTGGCTCCATGGTTAAGAGTACTGTGCTCTTGCAGAGAACTTAGATTCAGCTCCTGATACCCACATGCAGCCTACATCACCTATAGCTCCACTTCCAGAAGATTTGACGCCCTCTTCTGGCCTCTGAAGGCACTGCATGTGTGTGGCATACAAATATTTATGCAACCAGAACTCTCATGCACATAAAATAAATTAAAATAATAAAACTTTTTTTAAAAGAAAGGAAGAAGCATGTATGTGTTACTTTTCTTTTGCTGTAAAGAGACACAAAGCCAAGGAAAGTTATAAAGATAACATTTAATTTGGGCCTTGTTTATGGTTTTAGAGGGTGAATCTATGACCATCATGTTGGGGAGCATGGCAGCAGGCAGGCAGGCATGGTGTTGAAGCAGTAGCTGAGAGCTTACATCCTTATCCGCAAGATGAAAGCAGAGAAAGTGAGACTGAGCCTGGTGTGGGCTTTTGAAACCGCAAAGCCCACCTCCAGTGACACACCTCTTTCAGCAAGGCCACACCTCCTAATCCTTCCCAAACAGTTCCACCACTGGGAACCAGACATTCCAATATATCGGCCTATAGGGACCATTCTCATCCAATCCACCACAAACCTGTTAATCACTGCGACCCAGAGAGCAGAGCAAGAGAAACATCTTCCTTCATCCAGGGTGACTGACACAACCTCCACCTGAGAGCACCAGCTGGTCCAGGGGAAGGCCTGCCACTCTGTAACTGGAAGACACCAGATGGGACTCAATGGGCCCCAGGGTTAGCAGGTGAATGAAAAAAATGGAGCGCACAGCCACGTCCTGGGAGGAGGAATGGA
>PVIU01008741.1:59853-81264 GCA_004026605.1 Ondatra zibethicus
CGTGCTGAGGGGAGGAGCCGTGCTGAGGGGAGGAGCCGTGCTGAGGGGAGGAGCCGTGCTGAGGGGAGGAGCCGTGCTGAGGGGAGGAGCCGTGCTGAGGGGAGGAGCTGCGCTGAGGGGAGGAGCCGTGCTGAGGGGAGGAGCTGCGCTGAGGGGAGGAGCTGTGCTGAGGGGAGGAGCTGCGCTGGGGTGGGAGGACATGGGAGACCTCAGGGAGGACACTGGAATCCCACTTTGCTGGCTATGAGACTGTGCCACAGCCGTGCTGGAGTTCATCCTGGGACTTCCACCATTGTCCACTCTCACTGCCTCCCTTTCAGAAGTTCCCACCACTGAGAGAGCATGGCCCTTCCTTTTCCCCCTTCTGGTGGAAGCTTCATCCATTCTGGGGGAGCTCAGGGTCTTAGTGAACTCATGATGAGAGAACAGCTTCAGCTAAGCCGCACATCCTGCTGCCCCCGGTCTGTGTGAGAGAGCCCCTGTTTTTATAACAAGACCTTTCTCTGTGACTTCTTTTTGTAGGATCTCCAGGGCCTCCTGCAGCAGGTAATATTTCAGCCTTTATCTGCAGGGGACATGGAGGCGTGGGTGCCAGGGAAGGGTATGAGACAGGTGTACCTGACACAGTCCTGGTTCATAGCCTGTCTCTGCTGTGAGGATGAGATTGTCACAGCTAATGTCTATAGGATGCTCCAGAAGTTGTTCCTAAGCAGGACTTGGCCACCATCACTTGAGTGGTGTCTTGAGTGGAGCCTGAGCCATGCCTTGAATTTAGACGCCAAGATGTTGCCTGCTCTGTGCCCCACATTGGAGACCGTTATCATGGATGTTGATAGTGGCTGGAAGAGACCAACAGTCCTGCAGTGGAGACAGATTCCTCCGATTTACCAAAATGATCAGATCCTGCATATTCCCTGGGGGTGGTGGCTTCTCTTCCACCTCCCACACATTTGTGTCCTGTGAAGCTCTGTGCCCCCTTTAGCAGCTTTCAGCTCTGCACAGGTGATGGGGAAGGTGGTGCC
The DNA here is from genome assembly GCA_004026605.1 of Ondatra zibethicus. NCBI lineage: Eukaryota > Metazoa > Chordata > Mammalia > Rodentia > Cricetidae > Ondatra > Ondatra zibethicus. The sequence goes on from PVIU01008741.1 coordinate 60,876, forward strand.
ATGGCCTGGTCACAGCTTTCTTTGTCTAACTCAGCAGAATCCAGGAGGAGAGTCAGGCATCTCCAGGACCTATTATAACCACTCCCTCCCTCTTTCTCCACAGGGCTCCTACAGTGATTCCTGGTGTTCTGGCTGAGTTGACTGTCACAATGTAAGGCCTGTCCCTGCCCTCAGTTGCCATCGGTGCCAGCCTGCCTGTCCCTGCCCTCAGTTGCCATCGGTGCCAGCCTGCCTGTCCCTCTCTGATTCAGAGTCCAGCATGGTGCCAGTGTATCTACCAGCTCAGCTCTTGTGATCCCCAACTCCCCAAGGCTCCGTCTTTGGTTCTGCTCCTGGACTGATTCCAGAAACTGTCCGTGTACTGCAGCACGATCTCCTCAGACCTCCAGGCCTTCTGTTTCCACTGTCCCACACAGGCTGCTGAAGAGATGCACTGAAAACATTCGCTTCTTTCATAATTAAACATGTTCTGAATTATGTGTCCTGAATCTCTTTGACTGACTGGGCTGGGTGGGAGTGATGTGGGGCAAGGTGGCCCAGCCAAATTGTGGCCAGAAGTAGCAGTTTCTACTATGAAGGCTAAGGGAAGCATTCTGGGCTCCAAGTAGGGGTGGGCTGAGGAGACAGGACCCTGCTATCACATCTTCATGGCTGGTTCTTTTGCTCGTCAGTGTCCTGTTCTCACACTGCCACAGCCTCTTCCAGGTTGGTGAGGACAGTGCAACTAAACATGGTAGAATTGTTGGGGACAGATGCTGTGACCTCTAATCACAGGTGTTCCAAATATGCCCTGTGAAGTCACATTGGTTAAAGCTCACTTTCATTTTATAGAGATTACAGTTAACAATATAAGTATTTTTGTGGTTGCAAATGATAACCACCCAACTTAACCCTATTGTGTTGATGTTGTAAGGAGGCTGGGTATTGTTGGTCAGCAGTGACTGGGTACCTGTGACTGATGAGAGTCGTCTCTCCTAGGTGTCACCGCCATCTACCCTATCTGCACTGCATCTACTGGTCCCTGTGTCCCTGTGTCTCTCCATCTCTTTCTCTTGTTCCTCCTGTCTGTCTCACTGAACAGAGCCATCTCTCTCCATTTTTCTCTGTCTACACCTTGGTCATTTGTCCTTTTCTCTTTGTTTCATTTGCGTCTCTGTTTCTATGTCTCTCCTATTACCTCAGATCTTACCTCTCTTTCTGTGTGTAGTTCTGACTCTGTTGTCTGTCTACCAATGTTTTGACATTTTTGGGGAAATCTTCACTGACCAATCCAAGGCAACATATACAACAGTGAAAGACACTATCACATCCACAAGGATATGAACAGCTGGCATTGTGTTCATCCCTCTTGTTAGGAAAATGAATTTCCAGAGCCTCCATATGGAGGTGGTTACATCAGCCACATGGGGTACCACCTGGATCTCCAGATCCCCTCACAACAGGGGATAAGGGGCTGTTTGGTTTTTGTAGGTTTGTGACAGTTTATGCTGATGGTCAAATTGGAGACACATCTCTGGGCCTCTTTGTGAGAGGCTTTCTAGATTAAATTGAGGTGGAAAACTTCACCTTAAATGGGTTGAGGTCCCCAACGGGGGAGGGGAGAGAGAAGCAAAATCAACAGCTGTGACTTCCCATCCTCCTAGTAGCCTTCCCTGTCATAACGAACTGTTCCTCCTTGAATCATAAGCTAAGAGGGACCCCTGACTGCTGTTGCTCCCTGCCAGGTGAGAGCAAGTGGGCCAGTCATCTGTGGTTCATAGTCCCCGCTCTGCATGCACCACTGCACATGTGACCAGCATTTCACAGGCACACGGTGTCATCACTGAGCTGAAATTCTTAGGGGTTGGAGCCCTATAACCTGTGAACATAGTGAACTGTTGATCTTAGTGCCATTCTCTACCTGGTTACTAGGGAAGTCACCACATATGGTGGCCTCTTTGATTGGTTTCAGTCTTGAGAGCTACAGCACATCTTCAGATTTTCCTTTGTTTTCTTTTCTTTTTTTGTTTTTGTTTTTTTGAGACAGGGTTTCTCTGTACCTTTGGTACCTGTTCTGGCACTTGCTCTGTAGACCAGCTGGCCTCGAACTCAGAGAGATCCTCCTGCTTCTGCCTCCCAACTGCTGGGGTTAAAGGTGTGCGCCACCACCACCCGACCAGTTTTCCTTTCTTAAACTCTGGCAATCCTATCACCGAGATCATGGAAGACCATGTCTCAGAGGAACACACCCTTATTCACACAATTTGTGTAGAGGATGTTAACAGGATACTCATCCTCTGGACAGGGTCAGAATGGGGAGTAGCCCTTTGTATCTTCTGAGATCCAGACTGCAACACAGGTCATCAGCCCGGGGTACTATGAGGTGTGTAGACTGCACTTGGGGTTCTTCTCCCCAAGATCATAGTCTGAGTTTTTTCAGAACAAGATGTACACACACACACACACACACACACACACACGCACGCACGCACACACACACACACACACACACACACACACACCCCACATTTTGTTATTCACTCATGGAAATTTAGAATGTTTCTATGTATTAGCTATTGTGAATATCGTTACAATAAACAATGGCATGTACATATCTCTTAATTATACTGATATTTTTTCATATGTACCTGTAGTCACTTTCTTTGGACTGCCAGCTCTCAAATAATGGCCCAGAGACTTCTTATTAAGTATGAAAGCTTGGTCTTAGCTTAGGCTTGTTCCCAAATAGCTCTTAAAACTTTAATTAACCCATTTATATGAATCTACCTTATGCCATGTGGCTGGTTACCTTCCCTTCATACTGTACATCGGATTCCCTCTGCATCTCACTGGTGAATCCCTGCATCTCTGATTCTTCTCCTGAGTTCCTTTCCTTGGAAGTTGCACCTAGCCTCCCCTGCCTACCTATTGGCCATTCAGCTCTTCATTAAACCAATCAAAAGGTGCCTTAGGCAGGTGAGGTAAAGCAGAGACATCTTCACACAGTATGATCAAATATCCCACAACACCCCACAAGCAGGACTGCTGGATTACATGGCAGTTTTATTTAAAAATTTAGGTGAGGAATTTTCAAAACCATTTATTTGTGTGCTTTCTTCCACATGACTGGAAGCGTGTTTATGAAGTGGATGCTGTCCTGTCTACACACATTCCTTTAAGGAACCAAAGCATTTGCTCATCCCATTCTGCTCTCCTGGAACTGCCCTAGGCAATGAGAGCTGCTTCGCTGGGTTTTGTTCCTCTGTTTGGGGAGTAAAGACCCTGAACTTTACTTGAGTTTGGGCAGCCTCAGTTGTCTGTGGTTTGGACCATGAACTTCTTGTGGCTGAAGTCAGTCCACCTTCACAGCCCTGCTAGAATTCATGGCTCACCTTTTAAATCTACCAGTTACTGAAGTCAGTTCAATGTATGGATCTCTGTGTTCTTCCATGTGGCTGAAGTCTCTCACCCTACTTATTAGATGAAGGCACTGATGTTTCTACCCTTCTTTTTCTCTTCTTTGCACTTCCACGTGTCAAACTGAGCTTTCTGTCTTTTAATCCTACAAGTTAGAAAAATGATTGTAATTTACAATCACCACCTGGTCACTCATTGCCCTTGGTTTGTCATGGAACTGTAATGGTGAGGTCCTTCACAGCTGTATCTTTGACTTCCTGTATCCTGATTGACAGTGGTTCTTTGCTATGTCATAATCTGAATCAAATTCCAATAAAATTATGTGATAAGTAAATTTTTATATCCTCTCACATTCAAAAGTGTTTTTTATCCTTTCTGTGATTTAGAAAATGTGCACATTTGTTAATAGAAAGTATTTTTTCTATTAGAGCTTGAGGCTTTCCTTGTCATCCTTTACATGAAAATAATATTTTTTGCTTTGTTTTTTATTTTTGAGGCAAGATCTAATTATGTAGCTCTGACTATCTTGGAACTCACTCTGTAGACCAGGTTGGACTCAAACTCAGAGATCTGTCTGCCTTTGCCTCCTGTGTGCTGAGATTAAAGGGGTTGGCCACCACCGCCTGGTGATAAAATAATCTTTTTAAAGCATTTGAGTGTTTTGTATCTGTCTGTGTACCACATGTGTGCAGTGTCCAAGGAGGTCAGAAGAGGACGTTGGATCTACTGTCACTGGAATTGTAAGATTGCAATCTGACACATAGGTGTTGAGAACAAAACTTGAGCCCTCTGTAAAAGCAACAAGTGTTCTTAATTACTCCCCAAATCCCAATATTTTACATTCCTTTTCGATTATTAGAACTATTATATTTACTTCTTTTTATTTTTTTGTGTATGTGCATGTGCCTGAATGTATATGTGCACCACATGGATACAGGATCCTGCAGAGGTCAGAAGAGGGTGTGCATCCCCTGGAACTGGAGTTATAGGCAGCTGTGCACTGCTATGTGGGTGCTGGGGGCCAAACCCAGGTCCTCTGGAAGAACAGCCAGTGTTCTTAACTGCTCACCCTTCTCTTTGGTCCCCATTTATTATTAATATTTTTTACATGTTTTATTTCATAATTTCTGATAGTATAAATCACTTTTCTGTTGCTGTGATAAACACATTGACCAAGGCGACTTAAAGAAGGATTTATTGAGCCTAATGGTTCCAGAGGGATAAGAGTCAGTCACCACCACAGTGAGGAGCATGGCAGCAGACAGGCATGGCAGTTAGAGCAGGATGTGGAGAGCTCGCATCTTGAACCACAAGCAGAAAGCAGAGAGAGCAAACTGGTAATGGCAAGTGAGAAACCTCAAAGCCTGTCCCAGTGACACAATCTTCAGACATCTCTATCCACTATTTCTCCCAATGCTCAGAGGGCATTGTAGATGAGAAGGCAGAAAGAATGGAAGAGCTGGGGGGTCAGGGTGTGAACACTGTGCTGTACACAGGATTTGGCTACTACATTTAGGAGCCGCATAATATCAAGTCATCCAGAATTCCTGCCCTGATGAGGGAAGTGCTTTCCAGGCCCCACCCCTTACAGAGGAGCTGTTGGCAGGTAGTAACTGCTGGAGGAGGGAGAATCATTACTTCTTGAGGATGTAGCCACTGGTGGGGTTCCCACACCCCAGTGTTTGGTCCCACAGCCACACACATATGAACAGCTCTAACTAGACATGAAGTTGAGACAGGGATGTTTTGGGAAAGTATTTGGGGGAGTAAGAAGGGGAGGTGGTGGGTGTACATGATCATATTTCATTGTATCTATGTAGGAAACTCTCCAGAATAAAAAAAAAACTTAATTTTAAAAAACACTCTTGGTATGAATTTTAAAAAATCCACTCAAGTAGTGTATTTGTTACAGCTAACAAGCCTACGTTAACACATCATTATTATTCTAAATATAGTTTATAATTCACTTAAAATATTTATTAATTTTATGTGTACAGGTGTTCTGCCTACACATGTCTAGGCATCGTGTGTTGCAGTGCCCAGGGGGCCAGAAGAGAGCAGTGGCTCCCCAAGCATTCCGAGGCTATATTTGGTTGTTTCTGTGTCACCATCATGGGATTATATGGCTCTGGCTCCAGTAAGCTCCAAAATGAAAGTCAGAAAAAAAAAACACAAACAAAACACAAAACAGTAACTGACTTACAAAAGGTGATTTATTGGTTTCATGGAGCTACTGAATCAGGGCCATTGAGAGTCTACAATAAATGTGATGTGAAAGACGCCAAGAGACAAAACTCAGGTCAGGGAGAATTCCAAGGGCATGTGAGCTGTGAGGGGTCAGCCTCAGGACCCAGAGAAAAGCGAGATGGAGGACACTTGGGGAAGACAACATATGAATTGGGTCAGGAAACACTGTGCCAGGTCATCCAGCACACCACTTTTGCCCTGGAGAGGACCACACACCTGCAACAAAACAGACAGGAGAGGGATGCGTTCTTAAGGCTCTTGAACTGTGTTCACATCATTGCACAATTCTCCAGCAATGCTCCAAACACGTTTTCACCCATCTCCCCTTCCCTTGCTCCCCCTGTGTGGTGGCTTCAGCTCCCACAAACACAAACCCTCACCTTCCTCTCCAGGGTGTGGCTCATAAGGGTCCTGGGTGTCTGGAGGAGCCACCTGATCGCAGGCCTTGAATGATGAAGATGGTGCCCACCACGATGCCCACGATGCCTATGGACAACCCCAGGGCACAGACCACAGTCTCCGTCAGCTCTGACATGGGGGCTGGAAACTCGGGTTCTGGGGAAGCAAATTTGTGGAGTCAGAAGGGAGCACATTCATGTATGTATATGTAAGAGGGCCCGCGTGAGGATGAAAGTCAATCCACACAGACTTTGGAGCTGGGCTTGTGGAAGAGCATGTCTACCATAGAAACTCTGTAAGAGTGGAAAATGAGTTTAGACTCCAGAGCCAGAAGACAGGCTGTTCTAGAGCTGACAAAGAACAAGGAAGTGCCAGAAGCAGGGAGAACTCTACATACCCCACAGTGTTTCAGCACCGCTGCAGAAGCAGGAGGAACCCACACGTACCCCAGTGTTGCAGCGCCGGCTCCTCCAGGCCCCAGTGCTCCACCTTGCAGTCATAGACGTCATCGTCAGAAGGGATGAAGGTGAGGTAAGACATCTTGTGGAAGGAGTGGTCACGCTTGGAGAGGAAGCTGGTCTCATAAACAGTCTCTGTGACTGACTTGCTGTTTCTCAACCACGTGATATTGACCACAGGAGGAAAAATGTTGTCCACAAAGCAGATGAGGGTATTGGGCTGACCCAGCAACACGGGGGACTTGGGGAACACGGTCACCTCAGGAACCTCTGGAAAGGAAACAGCCTGGATGTGAGTGGGCGATGGGAGTTTCGCTCTCTCTGACGTTTTGCTCTGTCTGGTGAGGGAGCCCCCTCGCTAAGACTCACATACATGATGATCCAAGACCCTGAGCTGCCCTTCTACTTAGAGCTAACATGTGCTGCATCCACTTTATCCCTGTGCCCCTTTCTCTCGGGTGTCAGGCTGTCTGTCAGGGCCTCTAGGAAGGATTCAAGGAGTGCATTGTGGGAACAAAGAGCTTTCTATTACATGGAATATGTGATTTGAAAGAAGAGAGAGGCTGAGGGTGAGGAGATCTGGACGTGTCTTGGAAAGGAGGGGGTTTAGTAGAGCAGTGGATCACATTCCCCACGAGGGGAGGGAGGGAGGAGCAGGGTCTGAGCACGTACCGTTGGTAGCTGGAGTAAAATTGGATCTCTTAGACAGGATGTCCAAGTTGTGTTTTTCTGTAGCTATACTTTGCAGTCCACCTTGTGGGTCAAAGGTTGTCAATTGGCCAAACTCAGGAATCCTCCAGACTGTCTCCTTCTTATCCAAGTCCACATACAGCAACTCATCACCATCAAATTCCATTGTGTACTGGCCGTTGGGTCCATAGGACTGATAGGTAGTTATACCATAGGAGCCAACATGGTTGGCTGGTGAATTCAGGTGGATAGCAAGAAGAACAGAAAAAATGGAAACCAGGAAGAAAAAAGGATGTTATTAAACAGAATGAGAAAATGCCATGAGCTTCATTTTTGGCACATTTCATCACCCGCTTCCGCTACCCCCTCAGTGCTGGCTACAGTCCAGTCTTTCTCTCTATGACACATGCTACACAATGGTGGAATGTCATGTGTTGATTTCTGCTGTCCTGACTGCCTACACCAGCATCTGCTATATGAAGGCCTATACCAAGAAGCTCACAACTGAATACAGGAGAAATGCGTTCTTTTCAAGGATTCAGTTGGTCTGTCTACTTCTCTTCTTAGGTTTTACATCTTATTGAGCTTTAATAAGTTAATAACATATGTGCTACATTTCATTTCCCTTCTAAAGAAGGACATTTTCCACACAAGTATCCTTTCTCATTTTTTTTAACAAAAGGAAAAGCATATAGAATCCTATAGGAAGAGAACAATGACATATAGAAAATGTGTGGAAACTGTTATGTCTAAAGTTCCTGCATTGTCAGCTGTGGAGACCCACAGACCCATTTTATTCTGGAATAAAAGAAATTGAGACCTTATTAGATTTTACTCTTCTGTCAATTCCTACTTCTACCTCCTCTGCCTCAAATCAACCCTGACATTCACTTGAAACTTCACAGTGAATCAAAGCTTTTTCCTCTGACAGTGAGCATGTGTGGGATGCCACAGCAAATGACTTAGCATTCAGTTTTTTGTTTTGTTTTTTTGAGACAGGGTTTCTCTGTGTAGCCTGACTGTCGTGGACCTCACTCTGTAGACCAGGCTGACCTTGCACCCACAGATCTGCCTGACTCAGCCTCCCGAGTGCTGGGATTAAAGGCGTGCACCACCGTTACCTGTCTTAGTTTCTTATCTTTTATTCCTTCTCCATTTATTTAGCACAGTACTGTTCATGGAGCAACTGGCCAGACAGGCCTGGCGTCTGCACATGTACTGTGCTGTGAGTGGCTGTGGACAAGTTACCATCTGGCATTCTGCACAAGCAACTGTCAAGCAAAAGTCCACCACCCTCTCATGGGCCTGATGTTTATAGGGGTCTCTTTTTCTCATTGAAATCAAAGTTGTTGTTTTTTAATTTGCTGAAACCTCCTCTCCTCTGAGTGTTTATTGCTGTGGGATATTGGGTTAAGATGTGTTGAATTTGTTCACTTTGCCTGTCTAAGCCACCTAATTGGCACAGAGGTATAGGTGGGACTTTTGAGCAGAGAGTAAGGAGAAGGGGGAATCTAGGTCATAAAGTCATTGAGTTTTTGGGGTCACTTATGTACACTATCATATCATCTGCAAATATGAACCCCCTTGTTCTCTTTATGTTGAAGAGATATGGTGAGAGTGGACAGCCTTGTCTTGTTCCTGACTTTCATGCAGGGCCATTTGGCTGATCTTATTAGTCCTCCCCCACACCACACCTCACCAAAGCTTCCTTATCCATTATCAATAAAATTCTTTCCCAAATGTGGGTGTACACAGCATTCGCTTCATCAGGTTCGTGTCCTGACCCACAAGTGTTGCTGGGGACACCACTCTGCCTCCTACAGTTACAGTTTTGGTCTCAGCTGGGTCCACTGTTCTCAGCAATGGTCTTTCTCTTCCTGACTTTGGCCTGTTTCCATAGCCAGTCTGCACACTTCCTAGGCACAGGACACTTCCTAGGGACAGACACTTCCTAGGCACAGGACACTTCCTAGGGGCAGGCAGCAGTTTTTATATATCTCAGTACCTACATCTTAGTTGCACAAGTGCTTTATAGAGGGGACCATTGAATGATTATGGCTAATTTTGAGGCTGATGGACACTCTGGGAATGAATGACAGGTGACAGAACCATGTGAAAGTCAGGTCAGTGTCAGCAATGAGCAGGGCTGTATTAGGACCTGTGCACCCATGCATTTAGCTTTGGGTACATTCTTGCTCGATGAAAATATTGAAAATCATATTTTACACATAAGACAAATGTAATATAAGTTGAGTTAAAAATCAAAATTTTTTTTGGACTTTGAAATTTTACTTCTTTTCCTTCTAAATTCAAAAGAAATGGGAATATTTTTATATAGCTCTACAGTGGTTCCTCAGAACTGTGCCCACTGCACCTGCTCACACCTGGTTCAGGCACTCTAGTGACACTGAAGAAAGAAACTGGGGAGAAAGGAGCCAACTCCCTGGAGAAGTCTCCCAGGCGAGACTTCTGCCTCCCAACAGCACTGGAGTGAGAGCAGCCAGGGTTCACAAGTCACTCGATCCCTTTCACTTCCTGTTTCAAACATTTGACCTTTCAACTGTATTTTAAAAAGCTACTATTAATGTCTGTAAAGTGGCACAGAGATAAGGAGGGATGCTGAGAGAGGGCAAGGAATGTACACAGGGAGTGTGGAGAGAGGTGGGCAATACGGGCCATGGGGCCTCAGGCTTGTGTATCCTGTGCTTGTCCTTGCTGCTGTTATAGAGCTTAGATAAGGAGTAGGGCAGCCCTATATTCCTTAGTTTTTTACAAAAATATGAAATTATATTTGGAATAGGAACAGGGAAAATTGACATTTACAGGCATTTACTAACAAATTAAGTAGTAAAAGTCTCACTATGTAGCCCAGGCTGTCCTTGAACTCCTCCTGCTTCGGTGCCTAAGCACTGAGTTACCAGCAAGCACTCCCAGGCCCAGCCTGGTTTTCACTGTTTTTAAAGCACATCTACGTACTTATTTGCCTTGGTCACTTGTGAGGTGACACACGAGGAAACCAAGATTCAGGAGGACGGTCCAGTAGGATGGTGGCCCCTTCTCTCACCTCCCTCCAGGGCCAGTTCCTAGCATGGAGAGTGTAGACCCCAACACAAGGGAAGCGTTTTCCGTACATCCGTGTACATGATTCACGGAGCTGTTTTCCTTAGGATACACTCCAGGAGACCGGTACAAAGGCTCCAGAAACTCTCAGAGTTCATGCATTTTAGTAATGAAACACCCCCAAGTTAGAGACGACCCCACCTACCGCAAACCCCTCCACACTTCCCTCACTGGACCCACCATTAGAATCACGGCTTGGTGAGCACAGATCGCCAACAGAGCCTCCTGAAGTCGGGGTCACACAGTTGTTAGACGGCCTAATACTGAGAATTTGTATCTCAGCCAATTTGTGTCTCCCTCTTCTCAAGATTTCCCATTTCCCGGTTCCAGGCGTCCCTCAACCGTGCAACTCACCCTTAATGTCGTCTTCACCCCCACAGCGGCTGAGCATGGTGGTCAGGGCGAGGATCCCAAGAACCAGAGCTCTGCTGGGCGTCATCTTCTTCTCTGGATGGTCTCAGAAGCTGCTGTTCTGAGTCTTCAACAGATTGTGAAGATCTTCAAGAGATTGTAAGGTCTGACACCAAACCAAACCCAGGCAGAGCCAATCAGAAAATTCCATCGTGATGACATTGCAGTTGCCAGGTGCAGAGTTTGTAGTGAAAGGCCTGGAGGAGGCAAAGGGGAACTCCCCAGACCTTTGCAGCCTCTGCTCAGAGTGGACCTGAGGGATGCCCTGGGAAGGAGGGAGGCACCACATCAGACTTTCTCGTGTGCGTCTGTGTGTGGCTAGCAAGAGAGGAGGGAATTTCTGAAAAACCTCATGGATGGGTGAACTCTTTGATAATAATGATGTTATTCAGAATTTTCTGGGCTGTATGGTCCAGGAAGTCTCGCCTGAATGTATTCCTTTCCTGGGACTTTCTCAACCCCCAAACCCAGTCATTTCTCAGGCTCACATACATGAATTATCTGTTTTATTTTTCTTTATTTCTTTTCATAGTGTATACAGAACACTTCAGATTGTGAGTTGACTACCGATCCCAGGGTCCAAGGGGTCCCCACAGACTGTGGCTGGTCAAAGCCATTGCTCTTTCTACTTGTGTAAACCTGGGTCAGGAGGATTTTTGTTCAGAACCCCTTATGTTTCTAGTCGGAATGCAGAGGCTTCGGGACCCACAGCCTCCATCAGGAATTCAGGATGTTTATCCCCCCCCCCCATCTTTTGAGTAATCTTCATGCTCTGTGTGTTGATGTGCTGACCACATCTAAAGGAAGTTTAGGGACTCTGAACACAAAAGGAAGTTCTGTCTAGCTCGATTACTCTTAAAATATTTTTTAATGTAACAATGTTCAGTGTAACAATGTGTTGAAAGGTGTTCTTGTAACTTACAAAGCATTGTTGTTCCCAAAACTACTGGGTTTTCCAAATTTGTTATCCTTTTATGTGAATATTTCAGATAAATGTGAGGGCTGAGGGTTAAAGTTAAGGCGACCTAGAGGATTCTGTTCTTTATAGAAGACTGAGTTTTCTGCATTCTATGGAGGTCACAAGCTCGTGATCATTTAGGATCACTTAGGATCATTCTGTCCTCGTGAGACTAGTGTGTTAGCCCTTGGTCTTCACAATGGTGAGACTGTGGAGGGGTGAGATAGGGCTCACCAGCTCCTGCCTAGGTGCTGCTTCAGCCTCAGCCTCGCTGTGGGCTTGCCTCCTTCTGGGCAAATTTATTAAGGTAATCACAGAGTTTTCCTACTTGCTCCACTTGTTGATAGGATGAGGGAAAATTCCATTTAGATAATTTAGGGACCAGGTTTAGTGCCTGGGTTACAGTCCCCTGTCGTTCAATCGAACACCCACCCAGGTATCCGTGAAGGTATTCCGCGGTGTGATTAATTCTGTAATCAGTTGGTGTTAAGAGAGATGAGACAATCGGGATGAGCTGGCCACAGCTGGGAAGTCTTAAGAGCCAGCCGAGGCTCATTTGAGAAGGGAAGTCACTGTCCCCTCTGCCAGCACAAGGTCCCTTCTGCCCTTCTGAAGACCACCTACCCAGTGGCCCTCAGACCACTAGTTCACCCCCACATCTGTGTAAGCAAGTTCCTTGCAACAGCTTTCCTGTGTATATCCCCACTGGCTTACTGCCTATATCCAGAGAGGCCCGGTGTTTCCCCCTGGTGAGCTTTCTCTTTGATTTCTCTGCTGATCTTTGCCTAAAGGTGTTAATAGACCTTATTAGATGTCGTATGACTTCCTGCAGAGACCTGAACAAATGACTGTTCTTCAACAGGACACAGACGGCATACTGAGATGATTCCAACAAATCATGCTTGGGGAAGCAACAAGTTTCTTGGAATTACTGATAGGATCATGGGAGAGGAGTTGCTTACAAGCGCAAGGTGACCCAGAGGCAGCCACACAGACACACACACACACACACACACACACACACACACACACACACACGGCCCACCGCAGCATGAGAGCTGCATCCATGAAGTCCCCTGCACAACTTGCAGTCAGCTCCATAGGAAAGTGCCCTGTAGAGGAAAGGAGGGACAAATAAGCTGTGGTAAGTCAGGTCCCCTGCAGCTGGAGTCCCAGGTGACTGTGAGCTGCCATGTGGCTGCTGGGATCTGATGTCCTCTTCTGACCTCCGAGGGCAAGGCATGCACATGTGCACATGTAGAAAAAATGGTGCACACATGTATAAATAAATAAATTTAAGAAATAATTTTTAGAAATAAAAGCAAAGAAAAACACACACAAAAGAAAAAAATGTTGGGCACAAGAAGAGAATCTATGGGGCCAGCGAGCTGGCTTGGGGTTAAGAGCACTGACTGCAGCTGCAGAGGACCTGGGCCTTCCCAGCACCACATGGGGCCACACCTGCCCCAGCTCCAGGGCACCCTCTGGCCTCCCTTGGCACCTCTATGTGTGTGGTGCACATAAACTCATGTAGGCACAAACACATACAAGTAAATAAAAACAATGAATACATCTTTTAAGGGAAATATATGCTATATGTTTCCTTTTATTAGAAACCTTAGAGCAGACACACTTACTGTATAATGTAAAATAGGAATAGTGGACAGATGTGTTAAGCCCACAGTGCACTCTGTGTGAGGTATGCAAAGAGTATTTCTCTGTTTTTACTTACGTGTACTTGTGTGTCTCTGTGTGTTGGTGTGTGCATGCAGGTGCCCAGAGTCCAGAAGAGACACTGGACCCCTGGACTTAGAATTGCAGGCAATTGGTGCAGCAGCACCAGTGAGGGTGCGGAACTGAACTCAGGTCCTCTGCGAGAACCGTAAGTGCTCTTAACCCCTGAGCCCTCTCTCCAGCCCCTCATCTCTTTTAAATAAACTGTTATGGAGCATATTCCTTGTACATAGTATTATGATTTGCAAATACAAGTGTGTCGTGTACCTTGACCATGTTCCCCACCCTCCCCACTTTCCTCCTCTGTTATTTTCCCCTAGACAGTGTCAGTCCTGTCTGCCCCCACACATATGCTTTTTATCTGTATCTAGAAAAATCCTATCTTGACCAGAGCATTAGTTACAAGACTATTTGTTAAAACTTACTGAATAGTATTCTTAAGACCTCTACAAATGTTATCAATACAATAAAAACTTCACAAAGTTTCATAAAACTAGGCCTGGTTTACAAACCATGCAAAGAGAAAATGATATTTTAAAAAGTTTTCCTGCGTTAGCTTTTCTTTGATCTTTAAACATCAGAAACACATTAGGTTTATTCATCCGATTTTGCAGCATAAAGAGAGCTGGTCAAACCTGCAAGGGCCTTCAGCTGAGTGATGGAGGTTAAGGATCCCATGTCTGATTTATCAGGGGTCGGATGACAGCAAAAACAAAGCAAAGCAACAGCGTCACCGGGCTGGCCTCAAACATGAATCCTCCTGCTTCAGCTCTGGGAACGTGGACTTGCAGGTCCCACAGCTGCCGCGCCTGGCCTGACGCTAAGGGTGTGATGGATGGCACCATTGCTAGCATTTTGCTACTTTGTTGAAGGAGGCAGGACTGTGTGGATTAATATGATTAGTTGTTGGGCTTTTTTAAAAAAATATACTTTAAGGCCTATTTATCATTCCTGTTGGTTTTCAGATTTACGCTGCTAACTATGGAATTTCTTTTATTTGACTGATATCAATCTCTATCTGGGCCCTGGGCCAGTGCTTCAGCTTTTCAGGTATTTCTAACATATTTTCAGGGAACATGTTAGAAAGCTTTGTTACACATTTCCTACACGCCAGTTTCTGCAGGCTCTGTGACATGGTTGCCTTTGTACATTGGCCCTGTTCCTGTGAGCTCCAGCATCCTGTTCTTCCGGAGACAAGTGACGCTGCCCACACCTGCTCCTCATTGGCTGAAGAGACTGCGTCCAATGCCAGCCGGTTTCACTTCAGCTGAGGCTCTGGCAATGGCCCGGTTAGCTTCTGTGGTTCGCTTCTGCTTCCTGGGTGGGGACCATACACTGGATGGGGAGTGGGGGGTGGAGAGCAGAGGGCCCAGCTACACTGCAAAGCCACTCTGCTGTCCTGACCCTGTCCTTGGAATTAACTCTTTATTACAGAGCCATAATTACTATCACTGTTATAGATAAAATAACAAATGAAAACATTGTTTCCATATAAAAACAATAAAAATAAACAGAACCCTGAAAAAAATAAGCAATGTGGTAGTGGGGAAGGCTAATTATTTTACAAAAGCACTCTAGTCTGAGACTTGTGTTGAGTGTGAGTGTGTGTAGTCACTTTTCATATTGATTCCTAGAAAAACAGCCTCAACTTCATAAAACTTCATGTAGATGTTGAATGCTTTAAAATTATACATTATATTTATCTTTAAGAACATATAAATCTTTTTCAGTCCCCCCAAATTTTAATATTTTAATAATTCTTTATATCCCTATTGAACACACGAATTCAGATTTCTTTCTATGTGTTTAACAGAGCCCTCCCCCTCCAAATAACCAGATGTCATTTCTATAGCTCATAGTGTCTGATTTTAGCATTGTTTGCACCCAGTTTCTGTAGTTTTCTTGTAATGGAAGCCTGGCTAGACAGGAGTGGGGTGGCTGAGTTTGGGGATGAAAAGGGATATGTGGATGGGACCCAGTGATGGGTGTGTCCTTCTGACGGCTTCTTCTGGGACAAGGTTCTACGGGAGGTGAGGGTCAGCAGGCGGGTGTGGGCACAGGGCTGCCTTTGAGCTCTGGGCCACAGTCAAGGTCTCGAACCCGGTTGGCACACACCATCTGAAGTGGACAGTGTCTGTAAACAAGAAAAAGTTGAAGTGACCTCTCTTCCTTCGTGGGAATGCAGAGAGCACTTCATTTCTGTGTCCATTCAGTCCCAGTGAGTTCCGGGATCCCCAGGTTAGCTCTGCTCTGCTTACTAAATTGTCAGTGAGGGGAGAGAGGTGGAGCCACAGTTAAAGCATGGCTGCTCTTGCCGAGGACCCTGGTTCAGTTCCCAGCACCACATGGCCGCTCACAACCACCTGTAACTCCAGTTCCAGGGGATCCAACGCCCTCTCCTGGCATCCTCAGGTACTGCACACAGAAGGTGCACAGTTGTACAATCAGGCAAAAATACCCTTACACGTAACAATAACTAAATAAACAATTTTAAACTACCAATAGGCTTATTGCAACTGTCAATGCATTGCAACAAGTCAACTGCATTGGTCTGAGTCAGATCCTCACAGTTTGAGTCAACCAGAAAGTCTATGCTGTGTTAACAGTGGAGGTGAGGGCATGAAACCAGATGTGTCCTGCAGCTCATTCTGAAAGTGGCCACATCCTCACAGAACCAAAGCACAATGGACAACCCTCCATTCCCACTCAGTACAGAGAACTCCAGCCTTCCAGTGGCTCCTGACCCCTGAGACTTTCCTCCCAGAGACAGCAGTTCTCCTCTGCCAAGACAGTGAGGAAATGAAGACATTGCAATGTTACCCGTCAGACACAATGACCGCAGTGACCAATGATGCAGTAATTAATAATAATGACTATGATGATGACGGCGACTCTCTGTACTTTTACTCTATTAATACCTTCATGTGGCACATGAGGTAGGACCTTTCTGTTCTTCCGTTCTCCATTTTATTCAGGGAGCTTAAGATCTGAGTGATGTGTCAGGCAGGCAGTTGTGATGATAAATTCCTGGGGGAATTTATGCCACACTTCCTCGCGTGGGTACCACACATGGCAAAGCATCCAGCCGATTCCTCTAGAGATGTTACTCACAGGAACCTCCACCTATACCTACACCCTTGGCCAACTTCCCTTTTCTGTAGACTCCTCATGCACAGCAAAGGGCTCCTCTCTCTCAGCTCTGACACAGCATCAGGTGCACGACGGGGGGCTCCTGTGGGTCCAGCTTCGCTCAGCTGCCAGCAATGGGATAGCGTTCTCATTAAGTAGACAAGGAATCAGAACAGAAATTCAATCAAATTTGCTTAGAACTATTATGGACTTTGAGACTAACAATAATTTTTTATTTCATCAAAATACAAACAAGTGTTCTTGAGCTCAGACCACAGGAGGCAGAGTCGGGGTTTTAGCCCAAGCTGGGTCCAACCAGAAGTTTCTGTCGTTGCCCTGAGACTGGAACTTTCCTTCTGAAACTTTCTTTCTCTGGGGAGGAAAGTATAGAAACCCCAACAGGGCTCGACGGAGTCCCTCCTGGTGGACAGTGAGTCACTGCGCATCAGATGGGGGACGTTCGTGTCTGCGTCTGTGAGGAATTACAGCAATGTGAGGTCTACGTAGGATCACAGTGGTGTTCTTTCAGTTCTGAGGACAAGTAGATAAAATATAGTAGTAAAGATGGCTAAAGAATTGTAAAAGAATTGGACAGTGGGTTTGAGGGCTTAACCCAGGGAACCCCGCAGTCCTGTAGCTGAGAAAGAGACAGAAAATAGACACTGGCCGCCTGGGCCCTTCCCAGCATGCATTGGGCCTGAACTGAGGACTCTCAAGGCCCCAAAGCTTAGTTCCTCAGGCCCAACTGAGGCTCAAAATAGGGCCAGGGCACAGCCTCAGTGGGTGAAGCTGCTGCCACTGTGCCCGGTTTCTGACTCTGGGACTCATATGGTGGATGGAGAGACTGACTTCTCTATTTATCCTCGACCTCTGCATACATGCACAAACACATAAATGAATATAAAATCATTATTTTAACTTTATGGATTATACCTCCATCCAGGCCATCCCACTTACCTTTGAATTTTTTTTTTGTAAAATGTCGTTTTTCACTTCCTCTCAATTATACACATTTCCTATGAAAATTATTCTTTGCTCCCAGGTGTTAATGGCACCTCTCCCCTCCCTGCCAGCCAGGTCCCAAAGCATGGCATGAAGACTTCTTCAATGCAGAACAAATGTAACACATCTTCACATCATTAACAAAGGCAGCAGAAACAAATGTAACACACCTTTACTCAGTTAAAGCAATAATCCACAGCATAAACAAGTGTAACACATCTTTGCCAAGTTAAATCAATGTTACACAACACAACCACAGTAATATGATTTCATTGCAGGACACTCCCTGGGTATAAGAATCCCATATGACCAGCCTTAATCAATGACTCAATAGTGTTCTTCTACAGGATTGCTAGGCTGTTTTGCAATTCTCTGTGGATTTTAAAATCAGCTTAATAGCTACTAAGAATTTATTTGAGATGCTACTGGAGGTTTCATTGATTAGAGATCTTTCAGGATATTCCTGTGTTAGCAATGTGGTCTTCCAATCCATGAACTTGGTGTGTCTTTCTGTTAATTTTTATTTAAACTTCTTTTTTTTATTTTTCCATTCAAAAATTTCCACTGCCTCCCCTCCTTCCATTTCCCTCCTGCTCCCCCACTCCCCCTTCCTCCCTCCCCCTCCAGTCTTAAGAAAGTGCAGGGTACCCTGCCTTGTGGGAAGTCGAAGGCCCTCCCCCCTCCATCCAGGCCTATTAAGGTATGTATCCAAATAGACTAGGGTCCCCAAAAGCCAGTACATGCAGTAGAAACAAGTCCCAGTGCTATTATCAATGGCTTCTCAGTCAGCCCCCATTGTCAGCCACATTCAGAGGGTCCAGTTTCATCACATGCTCGTTCAGACCCAGTCCAGCTGGATTTGGTGAGCTCCCATTAGATCAGGCACACTGTCTCTGATGTTTTTTTTATTTTAGCCATTTTGACAGGTGTAAGATGGTATCTCAAAGTTGTTTTGATTTGCATTTCCCTGATCGCTAAGGAACATGACCTTAAGTGTCTTTTGGCCATTTGAACTCCTTCTGTTGAGAATTCTCTGTTCAGTTCAGTACATCATTTTTTAATTGGGTTAATTAGAATTATAATGTCTAGTTTCTTGAGCTCTTTATATATTTTGGAGATCAGACCTTTGTCTGATGCAGGGTTGGTGAAGATCTTCTCCCACTCAGTAGGATGCCTTTTTGTCTTAATGACATTGTCCTTTGCTTTAAAGAAGCTTCTCAGTTTCAGGAGGTCCCATTTATTCATTGTTGCCTTATTGTCTCTGCTACTGGGATTATATGTAGGAAGTGGTCTCCTGTGCCCATGTGTTGCAGTCTACTTCCCACTTTCTATTCTATCAGGTTCAGTGTAGTTGGATTTATATTGAGGTCTTTAATCCATTTGTACTTGAGTTTTGTGCATGGTGATAGATATGGATCTATTTTCATTCTTCTACAAGTTGAGATCCAGTTATGCCAGCACCATTTGTTGGAGATGCTTGCTTTCTTCCATTGTATAATTTTAACTTCTTTGTCGAAAATCAGGTGTTCATAGGTTTGTGGATTAATATCTGGGTCTTTGATTCAATTCCATTGGTTGACGTCTCTGTTTTTATGTCAATACCAAGCTGTTTTCATTATTGTAGCTCTGTAATAGAGTTTGAAGTCAGGGATGGTAATGCCTCCAGAAGTTCCTTTATTGTATAGGATTGTTTTGGCTATCCTGGGTTTTTTGTTTTTCCATATAAAGTTGATTATTGTTTTCTCAAGGTCTGTGAAGAATTTTGTTGGGATTTTGATGGGGATTGCATTGAATTTATAGATTGCCTTTGGTAGAATTGCCATTTTTACTATGTTGATCCTACCCATCCAACAGCATGGGAGATCCTTCCATTTCCTGGTGTCCTCTTCAGTTTCTTTCTTCAAAGCCTTAAAGTTCTTGTCAAATAGATCCTTCACTTCCTTGGTTAGTGTTTCCCCAAGATACGTTATGCTATTTGTGTCTATCGTGAAAGGTGATGTTTCTCTGATTTCCCTCTCTGCTTCTTTATCCTTTGTGTATAGGAGGGCTACTGATTTTTTTTTTGCATTGATCTTGTATCCTGCCACATCACTGAAGGTATTTATCAGCTGTAGGAGATCTTTGGTAGAGTTTTTGGGGTCACTTATGTACACTATCATATCATCTGCAAATATGAAAGTTTAACTTCTTCCTTTCCAATTTGAATCCCCTTGATCTCTTTATGTTGTCTTATAGCTATTGCTAGAACCTCAAACACCATGTTGAAGAGATATGGTGAGAGTGGACAGCCTTGTCTTGTTCCTGACTTTAGTGGAATGGCTTTGAGTTTCTCTCTTTTAATTTGATGTTAGCTGTAGGCTTGCTGTATATTCTTTTATTATATTTAGATATGATCCATGTATTCCTCATCTCTCCAAGACCTTTATCATAAAGGGGTATTAAATTTTGTCAAATGCTCTTTCAGCATCTAATGAAATGATCATATGGGTTTTTTTCAGTTTATTTATATGATGGATTACATTGATATATTTTCGTATGTTGAACCAGCCCTACATTTTTGGGATGAAGCCTACTTGATCATAATGGATGATTTTTTTGATGTGTTCTTGGATTCAGTTTGCCAGTATTTTATTGAGAATTTTGCATTGATGTTCATGAGCGAGATTGGTCTGTAATTCTCTTTCTTGGTTGAGTCTTTGTGTGGTTTTGTTATCAGGGTAACTGTAGCTTCATAAAAAGAGTTTGCCAATGACTCTCCTATTATGTTAAACACATTAAGGAGTACAGGTATCAGCTCTTCTTGGAACTTCTGGTATAATTCTGCATTAAAACCATCTGGTCCTGG